>VRLP01004626.1:0-46564 GCA_009660295.1 Lophius piscatorius
TGTATGAACCTGGACTGTTTCACTGTATGAACCTGGACTGTTTCACTGTATAAACCTGGACTGTTTCACTGTATGAACCTGGACTGTTTCACTGTATGAACCTAGACTGTTTCACTGTATGAACCTAGACTGTTCACTGTATGAACCTGGACTGTTCACAGATTGAATTAATTTTTTGTGATTTTTTGCTATTTTGCCATTTATTACTAAAACCAGTAGAAGACTGTTCCTGATCCAGCTGCACATTTTGATAAATTGGTTGCGTAAAGTCACTGATGTGAGATTTGACAAACTGCATAAAACTGCAAAGAAGAGAAACTGGCCGTGGTTTTCTGCTGCAGACGCCGAGAACCTAGAGAGAGAGAGAGAGAGAGAGAGAGAGAGAGAGTCTGCTTGGACTCAGCTCACACATTGTTTCTGCAAAGTTGTCACCCTGAATTTTGGTCATTTTTACAAGTGCAGCGTCACGCTCGTGGTCACCCGTGACCTCGCTTGTGCCGCCAGGATTCCATTCCAGTCTAAGACAATAGGTTCCGCCGTCCCGCCCGCTAAGTTGTAGCTTCGCTTTACGAGTCACCGCAACCTCTCCGGCTTCAAACAATGGAGCTGCTGGGACAGAATATCTGTCAATCACTTGGTTCTTGTGCCGCTGCTGCAAACTTTGAGCCGTGCATTTTTACGTTTATGCACTTCTCAGCGTATAAAAACTATTTCCCACAGCGCTGGATCTGCTCTCTGAAACCCAGACCCCCGCTCTTTAAGCGCCGGCCATAAACTTAACTCTCACCTTGTTCCCGAGCTGCAATGATCTCCCTCTGGGTAATTGGTATTATTATGGAAACGCTACACCGCCATTGTGGGACGCGTCCACGTCCGAGTTCTGCCAGCACCGAGTCCATGTCGGAGAGACGGATTAATGAAACAATGAGCAAAAATATGTGACAGAAATAAAAAAAAAACCCATATGGGAGAAAGGTTTGACTCCAAAGCCAGATTTATTTTCAACTCCGCATACCAGAGTTTTTATTATGTTTGCGATTTACCGGATTTATTGCGGGCACAGTAGTGGAATTTTATACATTAGGGCCCAATTAGGGGCCACATTTCACAAGGAGGACTCAAATATGTGTCCGAACATCAACGTCCTTATTCTTTCAGGATTAGTACGCATTTAACGACATATTCCTTATTTGGCTTTGAGCAGACTCACATAAGTCAAATATTCTGCCTCGTTGTAAAGTATCGTATGTCAGGAATGAAAAAAAAGGATTGAAATTAAACTGATGATCATAAAAGATGATCCGAATATTTTAAAACATAAAATACATGAAAACCACTCATTTATATACTAAATACACTATTACTGCTTACACAGCAGAATAAACTTCATTGACAGGACGGGGACACTTGGGGGGGGGGCAATCAGCTCTCAGCTGGGGTCCCACTGGTCCCGCCTCTAAATCCAGCGAAAATGCGAAGGTTGAATTCCAATCTTGTGTCCGCAAACTCACAATCCTGTTCTGTTTGAACAGGAAATACGCAAATTCAGCGATTTTGATTATATGAAAAATGAATGAAATGACAGAAATGACATTTATAGCACATATCGGAAGGCGAACATTCGTATGTGTTTTTAATTGATCATTATTTGTTTTTTACTTTTCCCGATGAGGTTCTGCCCCCCCCCCGACCGCTCGCTCCTGACGTATCCACGATCTTCATGCTGCTTCCAGTGAACCGTCACTGTTTGACCCTGAAACCCTGAAGTAGGCAGAATCGCCCAGAGAGGAACAGAAAAATGTTGAGTACCAGCAGGAGACGACGGTTGTGGCGACGGGATGTTTGATGTGTGGAGAAGTTTGTCTCCAACCCCGAACATCAATAAACATCAACTAGCTGCAGCTCCAAACACCGACCCAGTAGAAATAAACTATGGAGATACAGACGCATACCGGGAGAAAGATGATCTCAGCAGATGTACGGCGAGGGAGGAGGAGGAGGAGGAGGAGGAGGAGGAAGAAGAGGGTAAAGGAGAAGGATTAAATAAGTGAGGCACATTCTGGATAAAAAAAACTAAAAAAAACAAAAGTCAGGTTCTGCAGGGTTTTAGTTTGCAACCTGTGACCAGATGCATCTTCTCGCCTCCAGATATTTTTTTTCTCCTGCAGCCGGAGCTTTTGAAGTCACAGAGCGGCGACAGGATAGAGCAGCTACTAACTCCATTACTTCGTTATTCAATCTGACCTTCCAGCGCTTCTCTTGTGTATCGGAGATGTTTTCAGTTTCTGCAGAATTTATCGCACATTTTAAGAAGGCCGATCTGCAGACCCTGTTTTCAAGAAGAGGAATTCTCCTCATTACGGAACCTGGTTTCTATATAATCTTTACCCCCATAATGAAAATAGGATTTCTTGTTTGCATGACATTGTTGACCTTTGACCTCTGCAGAAAAGAGCGCCTGAAGGCTTAAAACCTCATACGAGGGATCTTCTTAAATGTATAAAGAAGTCGTACACAAACTGATTTTTACGATAAAATCTTGTGACATCATTTCCTGTTTTTAGGTTTCTGGTCAGTACCGTGTTCATATTTCACTTGAATTGCACCAAAGGTGGTCCGTCTGTGTGGACCCCTCTGCCACCCCGACCTCCGTGACCAAACAAACGTAACAAAACCGAAAAAAAAACAAGCAGATCGGAAAGAGACGGACACTCAACATGCTAATAACCTACTGATGCTAAAGCAAAGACAGTTTTTCTTGTTCTTCTTCTTTGGTGATCGCAAAGGTTGGCTAACCAAACGTTCGTACCAAAAGTCGATTTTAATCACATGATCTCACCTTTCATGCCGTGTTTTTTTTTACGTCTTCCTCACGAGCCTCCGCATTTATCCAGGCTGGGAACCGGCACCAGCAGCACCCTGGCTTGTGACCCGTCTGTGGCCGGGTTCGGATCTCAATACTTAACATTTAGTGGAAACAGTGGAGGTCAACTTTGGTTCAGAGTCCTGCTGACAGTGTAACCATGGCAACCCTGCAGAGAGTCGGACAGTCTGAAGGAAAGAGATACAGACAACGTGGTCGCGTAAATGCGTGAAAACACATGGGCCGACGCGAATAATCGGCCCGTTGATAGTGAGACGGAGTGACACACGGCCGAGTCGGCCGGGAGGAGAAGACAGAGAGAGTTTCAGACACTAACAGAAAGAGAGAGGAACATCAAGAATCCATGAGGGAGAGCAAATAAACGCTGGCACCAGTTAGAATCAGCCAGAGACCAAGCTAAATAAACCACCGCAGGCGTCAAGTGGAGCTACTGAAGTCCACGCCACCCACTGCCTGGTGGCCTATTTCATGTGGTCACTTAGACAGTGATGTCAGCGGCCGCTCCTTGGCTGGATTCCTGCTGCACTGGTTTCTGCTGCTGCAGCTTCGTCAGTCCATTAACTGATTAACACCAGATTTGTCCGTCTGGAGCGACGCAGCTGTACTTCTTTTTAGCATCAGTAGGCTGTTAGCATGAAGAGTTACTCTAAAGATGATCCGCCAAGGCCTTTAGATGCAGGCGTCACACCGCAGTGCCTGAGCAGGATAAAGTCCCTTTAGAGCCTTTTGTTTGTTTACGCTGAAGAAAACAGGAAGATAGTGGGAAAACTTCTCACCGGGGGCCATCGTCTCAAATAATGAGCTGACATTCCACGGGGTCAACAGATGTGGTGGAGAACACCCACTGTGATGTCTTATACTGTGTGTGTGTGTGCGGAGGAGTGGTCTGTAGACTATGGGTTCTATCATCCATCTATCCATCCATCAATCCATCAATCCATCCATCCATCCATCTATCACAAATCCATCTGTTCATCCATCCATCTATCCATCCATTCATCCATCCATCCATCCTTCCATTCATCCATCCATTCATCCATCCATCCATCCATCTATTCATCCATCCATCCATCGGTTCATCCATCCATCCATCTATTCATCCATCCATCTATTCATCCATCCATCCATCTATTCATCCATCCATCTGTTCATCCATCCATCCATTCATCCATCTGCTCGTCAAAACAAAAAAGTTACTCCTTTGCATATTGAAAAAGGTAATTTCTGTCAAATGTCTGGTTCACATCTGTTACTACCTCCGTTGACTCTGCAGAGTGACGGCGAGCCGGTCGTGTTCTGATCTATTGTTTTTACAGCCTGTCTATCTTCAGAACATGGAGGTACGTCTTTCATGCTTTCATGAAACATGACGTAACGGCGAGAGCCCGGTGACAGACCGGTGATCAAACTGTCACAGGTTTGTAACACTTTTCAGGAAGCAGGGACTTTTTTTTTTCCTCCTTCCGTCTGCGTCTCCGCTAGCAGACACACCGTCTGTTCTTTATGGGGTGTCGGACGCGGCGCTGAGGAGCTGCCGGCTGACGAGAGCTTGAACATGCCTCGCCACTCACACGAGCGTATAAACACGTTCATGCCACCTCCCTGACAAGCTGCTCGCTGATCCCGCCGCCACACGGCGCCGGGATTTCGCTTCTGACACACGGACGAACACGCGGGATCTGTGTCCAAAACTCGTATTCGTCGGCGGTGACGTCACTCCACACACTTAAAAAAAAAACACACTGCTGTGGAATAAATACATAATCCCATTAAAGGATTCTTCTGGAACGCTCTGGTGTTTTCAGCGGTTTTAATCCGGTTACTAAAGTTTGCGTTCTGCAGTAACTCTTCGCTCCGGTGTCGGTTCCTCTCCTCGCTCCTCCTCGCCGTCTCTCGGGAATGTTTGACATTTCTGCCATATTTTCTCTGACTCTCTCTGACTCAGACTCCAGACGACATGTGGCTTTCATTGGGAGCGTTATTAAGATGAAAGGACGCACGCGACAGCGCAAACGCAGAGCGAGCGGATTCTCAGGAATCTGCGGCGCATGTTTTCGTATCGCTTCATGAAACGGGTCCAAGAACCGTTGTAGGAAATGAACTCTGTACGCGAGTGTTATATTCTCCGTAATGAGGAAGCAGCGCCGCCACGGAGTAAACACCCACAGCTGGGTAACGAGCTCGCTGTGTGTTTTACATTTTATAAAAATGACTGTAACTGCTAATGGTCTCTGCATCTAGCGGACTTCTCAGAACCGATACAGTTCTTCTCCGTGTCCGAGTATAGAGATCGTTAAAATGTGGGAAAAAGCAGAAATTGTGGACCTTATCCTTTAAATCTGCTATTTATGGAGGATTTAAAAAAAACCCACATCAGTGCTATCTTACAACTATTTAATAAATGGGTTCAGCCGTGTTCTGGAGAAGAGGGGATCGATACCGACCCAAACTTGACTGAGTGTTTCAACACTCCCAGATTGGTGGGTCGGCTAAATGACCGCTGTCCCCCAGAATTCCAGCAACGTCACTACTGGCCAGTGGAATATGAGGTTGGTTACTATGATGATTGAAAGCCCTGGTTCTGATCCAGTTTTGTACATTCCTCATCTGCAGTGCAAGCTTTGATGTCCTTTCCATCAGTGCTGGCTTTGACGTCTTTCCTGGCAACAATGACGTTGATATATTTGTCTCTATCACAAGCTTTGATGTCTTTGTCATAAGGAGTGACTTTGAGATGCCGTCGGTCTCAAGCGTTTTCTGGCCTGGTTCTGATCCAATTTTCTACATTCCTTATCTGCAGTGCAAGCTTTGATGTCTTTTTCATCAGTGCTACCTTCGAAGACTTTCCTGGCAACAAAGACATTCATTCCTTTGTCGCTACCCCAGACTTTGATGTCTTTGTCATGAGTATTGGCTTTGATGTCTACTTTCATTGGATAGAAGCAGCTTCAAACAGCTTTCTAAGACTTGTCCTAGTTCTCTTCCCTCGTCGGTACCTTTGAGACCCGAACAAACACATTCTGAGCCTCCCTGGTTCAAGTCGTTTGTTGCGCCGTCACCAGGTTTATATCCTTTTTTGTTACGAATCTGTCTCTGGAGTATTTCTCACTTATGGCGTCTGTATCTTACCTGTTGTCCTCTAGTACTTTCTGTATTAGGGACCGCCCCTTTTATGTCCTAGAGGTCGACTTTTAACTCCAGTGTCGCTGATCCATCCGACTTATTTCCCCGAAAAGTCGGGGCTGAGACGGAATCGTCAACGCCGCCGCCGATCCTTCATGCTAACCGAATACCTCAAAAACCATTTACTGGATCGTTGTATGATTTTAGATCCACGTTGAGGTTAATGTGAGGAAGGTGTGGATTGATTTTGGGAGGGATCAGTTTCTTATTTCCGACACTAGAGGGAAGCTTCATATCCTAATTTTTTGGGTCCGTCATTTTTCAACTGTTGGTTGGATATGATCCAGATTTGGTGCATAAGAATCGAGTCGAGGAGATAAAGATAAAGAGGAACTAATTAACTTCCCCAAGTCTCCGTATTAAAAAACAGAAGATTAAAAACATAAATATGAACAAAAACAACAAGCAGTGAAAGAAAACTTGAAAAAATACTGCCTTTAGTGGATTCAAAAGTTTAAAAACGTTGACTAAAAGGATGCAGCCGGGCCAGGAGGGAAGAAGTCTGACGATGAGGAAGATGCGTGTTGCCTCCTTCACGGCTGATGTTGATTGTAATTGAAGGAAACAGTTAAAAAAAAAGAAAAGAAGGGAGAGCGAGTTCTAAAAGTCGTTCCATTTCTCAGATCTGAACTTGTCCAGCCGTGAAACGTCTCTATTTTGTTCTTTTTCCACAATGTGGTAAAAGTTGAATCCACCAAAAATAAAATAAAATAAAAAAATAGCTGCTGAACTCTTATTGTCCCAGAATAAAAGCATTTGCCAGTTTTTCACAATTTATAGACTACGCAACCCCAGATCTCTTCCTCGTCCCTCGTCTGTGTTACCTTCAAGCCGCGTCGTAACGCAGGAATCTGCATCTCCGTTGCGTCCCGGAGGCTTTCCCTGCGCTTTTATGTCCTCTCAGGCAATCAAAAGCTCCGAAGCGGCGGCTAATGGGATCCGAGAGCGACGCGCGAAACTCGATATAAACAGCTCCGGACCGGCCGAATAAACTATCTTGTCAGGGTCGTAGCGGCGCTTCGGCGTAACCTTCAGATCAAATCAGGCAATCAGGCGCCGAAATCAGAGCCGCACTCAGAGCGGATTGTCATTTTTGTTTGACAGGCGCCAGCAATCAGACAATCGGAGGGACATAAAGTCAAGAGGCGTCGCTTACGTCACTATCTCGCAGAGACAAAGGATTGTGGGAAGCATGGAGGCGGGTAGAGTTTAAGGTTGTGGGCTTGAACAGATACGTGTGTGTGTGTGTGTGTGTGTGTGTGTGTGTGTGTGGCTAGCCTTGTGCTCATATATTAGGTTTTATGTGTTTGTGTGTAGGATGACATGCAATAATGTCATCAATCGCCCACTTCTTCTTCTGATTTTAATTAAGGTTAGCTCGTTAACGCACACACATTTACACACTCCTCCTGGACCGGCGAGGACCCGCCACACATATATGGACCACGCCTCCAATGATGGGCTTTTAAAGCCAACGCACGCACTCACAGCCAGACCCGGACTTTGGGGCCTCCCTAGGTCCGCGTTCTTTTGTAAACCTCGCCAAGTCTAGAGTTGCTAACTTTTTATGTGTGTGTGCGATATAATGTGTGTGTGTGTGTGTGTGTGTGTGTGTGTGTGTGTTAGAGTCCCATCATCTAAAACATGTCGGTGTGTATAATTACAGGCCTCAGGCCGGCCAGAAACATCTTCTGGAGTCAATTGGAGTGTCTAAGTGGCCCATTTGGAGAATACAACAGCATGTCTCGGCACAATCATCATCGCCGTCATCATTTTTCTTCATCATCGTGATCACTAACATTTGCTTTTATTTTTCATCATTTTTTTATTCATTTTATTTTTTTTGGGGGGGGGGTCCAGTTCGGAGCACTTACAGACGTTTTGTATTGCGGTTGGAAAACTGCATCCACCTGAACAACCAGAATCCCACTTTCCCCTGCAGCGGATGTTGAAAGTGTTATGTTTGCAGCAGTGGTTTCTGGGTAACCCCTTTGTACCGTTTACATTTATTACCACTTTGTTTCAATCAGGAGAGAATGAAGTAAACACGAATGTTTATTACAACAGATGACAATTACATGCCATAACTAGACCTACATGGTCGTCGCTGTATCCCCGAAATGTCCCCCATCCCCTGCGTTGTACAAGCTACCCCCCTGATGGAACTCCCCGTATTAAATGTGAAGTTCTTCCACGGTGTTTTTCGTAAATACGATTTATCTGGGTAAAAACTACGATCGATCTGGGTAAAAAAAAATCTGGTTAGCATATCCCAGAGGTTTTGGCGGATGGAATTAGAAAGCCTTAGGTATTCAGTATGGGTTTGAGTTTACCCACTTTGGAGTTTGGGTACTGGTGGTGGTGGCTGATGACTCAGCTGAGACCGATTCATCCCTGAGGACTGGCTGGAGATATGATTTGGAAGACTGTAGACGAATGGAGAGGATCATATTTAGAGATATGGCAGCGAGATGATAGGTTCGTGGTGAAGGAGTAACGGCGTGACATTGGACAGATGTGGTCACCTGATGAGGACAGCTGATAGTGACGCCCCGGACCGTGAAGCGGGTGATTGCGACTGCAGATGCGTGAAAGGTGGAGTCGTAATAGAAATGGACACTTTGCTAGATCTTCATTTAAAGGGGAGGACAATCTTACGTAAGCTTCTCCCTGACCCGGACTGTGCAGTGGGCAGCACTCAACCGAAAAAGCAGACGAATGGAAGAGAGACAGATATCAGCGCCAATCGATTGGCGCGACTTTACTCATGACCACAGCCGAAGGCCGGAGCGCAGACGGACGGGTTAAGTCAGAGTTTTCCCTCTCGACCCACATGAAGTCCTTCCTGACCGCGACCCTGAACGGGATACGCGTTTACGGTTAATGAAATAATTAATTAATGAAGGCTTTGGTATTTTCTTTTTTGGAGCGCAACCCCGACTTTGTGTCCTGTCAGCTTTTTCTTCCCTTTAACATACGGTACCAGCATATCGGACCCAAAAAAGACGCAGGGTTACGGTTAGTGATTACTGGATCTGAGCTCAACACAGGAGGAAGACTCCGGTCGACTATACATTTACGCCTCTTTAGCTCCCTAGACCCCAACTTTCTCTCGAAACCGACCCGGTAGAATTCTCAGACAAACCACCAACAGCAGCATGTGGTTGGAGATATATCGCCTCTAAGCAGCATCATCGTCTATCGTCTGCCGCTGTTTCTTCTTCACCAGAGTCTTTGACGGAGAAAGTCTGGATTTAGTGCACAGATTGTTTGGACAACGTGATTTTAACGTCGCTTCGGTTTATTTAAAGCTTTAAAAAGTTTCCCTCTTACCTCCAGTAGATTCGGTCCATGGAGGTTATTTTTGTGAGTTTTGGGGGATATTGGCAGCAGAGATGTCTGCCTTCTCTCAAATATAATAGAACTGGATTGTACTTGGCTTGTGGCGCTCGAAGCCCCGAAAACCGTCATTTGAAAACTCAACAGCGATGTCTCTTCGAATAAATCCTGACCCGGTTACTCTAGGTGATCCACAGAACTTCATGTGAACTCCCAACTTATCACAGAGCTCATCCACACGAGGTGGAGAAGCTTGTGCTGGTGACAAGGCGGGACTTTTACATCCAGGAAGTCCGTCTCCGTGTAAATTGAACTGTTTTTGTCCACAATTTCCTAAAGAATGCTCTGCAGAAACAGAAACCCGGCTTATTACAAATACCAGTTCTCCTCTTGTAACCTCAGAGAAAACACACTTCTGTGAAAAAAGACAGGACCCCTCCTGGTTTCTTCTATTTTTGTGTGGATCTCGTTCTAAACAACCACAGAAACAGAACATTCCTTCATTTAGAAGTTGCATTCAATGCAATGATCCAAAAAAGGTCCAATTCTAAAAATCACCAGCCTGAGTATTTGCCCCCCCGCTTGTACAACGTTTGTTCCAGATTACTGGAGATCAGTGTCGATCATCACTGTGGGGGAATTTTGACCCACTCTTCTCTGCAGAACTGCTGGACTCAGCAGGAAGAGCTTTTCAGAGGATTGTGAGCATTTACTGATCTTCTCAGGTCCCGGCACAGCATCTTGAAAGGGGCTCAGGTCCAGACTTTCACTAGTTCACTCCAGAACTTTAATTTCATTCATTTTCAGGCTGGACTTACTCTCACTGCATGAACTTCATCTCACAAGTCGGATCACCTGATATACTCCCACAGAATTTAGACAGTAGAATTAATGTTCTCCTCAGTGATGGCGAGTCGTCCTGGTTCTGAAGCAGCAGATCATCTCCACAACATTCCACTGCCTCCTCCATGTATGACCGTAGGTCTGATGTTCTTCTAGTGGATTGCTTTGTTTGGTTTCCTCCAGATGGAACGGGACCCCTGTTCCTCTTTCCACTCATTTGTCTCTACTAGAAAATCATCAAAGTCTGTTCTGGCAAAATTCAGATGAGCCTTAATGTTTTTCTGGGTTTCTACTCGTCATTTTTCAATGGATGCCATTTTCGCCCAGTGCCTTTGGAATAGTGGAGCCATGAACTCTGACCTTTATGGAGGTGGGGATGCCTGTAGTTCATTGGATTACCATTGGATCTTTCTTGACTTCCGGAATCATTTGTTGTTCTCTTGGAGGGATCTCGGAAGGTGAGACACTTCCTTTTGGTTCCAAGTCATCTCCTTTTGCAGATAAAGTGTCTCACTGTTGATCTGTGGAGTCCCAGAACCTCAGAAAAAGCTTCTGAACCCTTCCCTGACTGATGGATTACAATCACGTACTGAAGTTTCATGTAATTTTGTCATAGTTTGCTGCTGGTGCGACCTACGAGTCAACTTCCTGTTTCTGAAGATGGTCTACTGAAGTGATGACGTGGTAGTGATCGGGTCTGGGTGGGTCTAGTCCAGCTGGAACCAGTTATTAATACAGTTTTATCGGATCCAGTTTCTAGGGGGGACGAATTAACATTAGAATGTAAAAAAATAGAGGGGGTCCCAGAGACTTTCCCCAGACGAGCCTCTAACTACAACTCTTAGAAGGCGGAGACTTTAGCTGTATAGTCAATCAAGCTCTTTGTTTGATGTCCTTTATTAAAAGTATCTGTGGATTTATGTGAAAAGACTCTGAACTCTAAACTGTTGAGGTTTAATACCTGATAGGCAATAAAAGACTGTCTCTCTTCCCGTCTGATAATCCCCCTCTCTCGCTAAAGTGTTCCTTTCTCTTTGTACTACTTAAACCCACTTCCACTATACACACACACACACACACACACACACACACAGACCCTCTATTAATCAGCAGGCTAATTCTAGCGGTAGTAATAACGGCAGTCTCAGCTTTTCGGGCGCTGCTGCTCGGCTGGTAAATAGAACGTTCTAACTTTCCGGAAGAGGCCGGGAGATGAAAGAGTCCAGGTTAATGAAATCTGCTGAGTGAAAACTGAACTGAGAGGAAGGACGGCGTACCTGAGAACACACACACACACACACACACACACACACACACAAGCACACACACAGGCGGAAGCTGGAGGCTTGTAGGTAAGGAGGCCTGCAGATGTAGACACACTGCAGTGTTGAGGGAGATCTCTGCTGTCTTCAACGGGTCAGCGAACAGCAGCCATGCAAAGAGAGGTATAAGCTTCCTGTTCATTCTGTGCTCGCTCTCTCGCTCTCTCGCTCTCTCTCTCTCTCTCTGCAGCCCTGAGTTCACTCAAAAGTGCAGCCATTCATTGGCACACATTTAAATACATCGCATAATTAACCTCCTCCTGCTAATCACGACGCTGCAGCGGAAACGCTCCGGATCCTACGTCTCAGGTTGTTAGGTTAAGAAAAAACAGCATGTTCTCACATCAAATCAGGATGCAGAAATGTCCTCGCACGCACGCCAACGCATTTGAAAAGTGGAGAAAACAATCCCTCGTTTTATGTTCCTTGTTGTCGTGTATCATTAAAGCATCAGATTTCACCACTAATTGTACGGTCGTACAGAGATCGCTCATTTCCCCCTTGTTTTCCTGACTGAGGCCATGATTTAATCAGAAAGGCTTTGCAAGAGGCTCCTAAAGAGGTCCGCTGATAATTTGGGTTTTGGGGGCTGTCGCTTTTTTTTTTTTTTTAAAAGGGGTTACACGGCAAGAACAGCCAAATGAGGACGAAGCCAAATATTCTTGAATTTAATCAAATTGTTTTGTATGGAGTAAAAGTTTTGGCTGGAATGTTAGGAACTGGCATAAAAGTCCCTTTGAGACAGAAACGGGCCTTAGATCTAGTAAAAAACACCCCAATGGAAACAAGTTGTGCTTTTAGCAACGAAAACTCAGTTATTTATGACTGGCCTACTTATTTGGAGTATTTTAGTGTTATGATTAGGCGGACATTCATGATTAGGCGGACATTCATGAGTGGTCTCGCTCTAAAAGCTATGGGGGATTGCTTGTACAAAGCAGGAGTATTGGGGACTTCTCAGGGATATACCCTCGCCGTCGTGGCGAGGGTATATCCCTGAGAAGTCCCCAATACTCCTGCTTTGTACAAGCAATCCCCCATGGTCGAGCTCCTCAAAGGGTTTTTGAGCTCGACTAGGGCTCCCCCTAGTGAGTAAAATAAGAACTATTAAAGTAAAACACCATGTTTACAAGACAAAGCTCTTGGAGTAGATTCATACGCACCAAGGTAGGAGTCAATCGGACAATGCTTGACAAATGATGGCCGGAAAACTTTTTGGAAATGAAATTCCCTCTAGTGTCATAAATATACAACCGATGTTTCCCAAAATCACTCCAGCTCTTCCTCGCACTACCGTCTATGTGGGAATGAAATTTGAAAATGATCCATGAAACAGTTTTTGAGTTCTGTCCTGGAAACCGTGTTATTCCGCAAAAAAAAAAAAAGAAGCTCCCCCTAGAGGGTAAAATATGAAGTACTGTAGTAAAATATATTTACAAGATAGATTTCCTCGATATTCATTCACATTCACCAAATTTCGACTAAAGTGGAACAATAGTTGAGAAATAATGGAAAACATTTGGAGATGAAGCTCCTCGTAGTGTCGGAAACATACAACCGACTTTTCCCAAATCAGTCCAGTTCTTCCTCACATTAAGGTCTCTGGTGGACCTTGGATGTGTTAAGAGCAGGTGTTCTGTCATCTCCTCCAGTCCAGACTGTTATTTCCAGAATCGGAGGTTCGACCTTTACAACAAGCAGTCTGGGATTGGGTTTCTTGGCGGGTTTCTCTCTGAGATGAGTCTGTCAGATTAAATTCCACGTCGGTCCACTCAGGAAAAGGTCAGAACAATAACCTCACCGCTGGTTCACACACCTCCAAGAGTTCTTCTCTGCTGGAGACCTTTGTAGAAAAGATTCTATAGGCTCCATGGGACTGAGACCCTGACCCGACCTGTGGGGGCACCCAAAGACCTTCTTGAGAATCGGTCATGGCGTTCAGAGTTAAAGGTCAAGTGCAGGCAGCAGTGCAGACGCCAGGACGATGACAAACGACTCCCATGATGCCTTGCTGTCAGTGCTGACCCAAAGAGCCATTAAGCTGCGTCGGCCTGCGTTCGGAGAGGAGAAGCCCGGACATGTGTGCGTGTTTTTCTACGTGACGGGTCATGGCAGCGGCGTGTAGCTGCTGTTCCACCATCTTGTCTAAGTGCTCTTCCAGACCCGCCAGGTTATTTATCTTTAAGATCCAAAGCGTTCGTATGTGCCGACCCGGGGTCCCCGATGGACTCAGGAGCACTCACGGCTCTGTTTGTTGAGATGAGGGTCGCCGCACGATTCCTGAACCTTGAAACGAGCTTTTCTGCCGTTCTCTCCAATATTCAAACCCCCCCGCCACCCCCCCTGTTTTTCTCCTCTCCTGCCACTCCTCATATTTCCTGTGACTTAAAATACCTTCAACATAGTATCATCTATTTAGGTTTACGAAAGCAGAGACATCTGGAGATGGAGTGCATCCTTCTTTTGTGGAGCCCAGAGTAAGTTATATTATTCTGGATATGGACTACGGAGAAGAAGAACATGTCATGGCGCTCATTATTCCACATCCGCTTTACGGAAACGCATCGGTGGCTAATGTCATAGTTGCACATCAGCTACTTCCGCGAAGGTCACAGGGTCACTGGAAACATATAGCATCAAAATAAATAGATGTGGAAAAAAAATAAATACATGAATAAAAATAATCCTCAAAATGAGAAAGGGATAAAAAGTTATGAAAAACACTATTTAAGAAAATTAAAATGAAAATAATTCAACCTAGACACATTAATTGATAAAAATGAAAATGGAGGAAAACAAATAAAATTTAAACAAAATTTTTTTTTTTTTTAAGTCCTTCGTTCAACAGGGAGGGGAGGGAGGGGCTGAGGAGTAAAGAGTGAGGAGCTGGGTGGGAGGTGACTGCAGCGAGGAGCTGAAATAGAGTAGCGAGAGGCTGAGGAGTCATGTTCAATGAGGTTAAAGGAGAAGAAATAGACTTTGACAAAGGGTCAAATTGTGATGGCGAGACGACTGGGTCAGAGCGGGTCTTCTTGGGGGGTCCGGTCTTCAGTGGTTAGTATGTACCAAAGTGGTCCAAGAACAGAACAACAGGTGAACCGACGACAGGGTCCGCTGATGCATGAAGGGAGTGAAGTCCGGCCCGTGTGGGTAAAAAACTTAAGTTGGGGTTTGTTGAGATTTAAATGTTTAATGATGTCTAAATTGTTGAAAACCATCGGAAAGTTTCCCAGATTTACGAAAATGTAACAAAAAACGGAAAAACAATCACTCTGCATGTCTTCAGAAGGGCAAATATCAGAGATTAATAACATTGTGTCCAGTTCTTTTAAAATACTTCTCCATTTAAAACATGGAAAACAAGATTTATTAAAACAAAAAAAAATCTAATGATCAAAACCGAAGCACATAATATTTTTGACAAGTGTAAAAATTTTTGTGAATCCGGGGTTTTGTTCCCCGGGCTGAGATGACTCACATCTGATTATTCAAGAATGTATGAACTCAAATGTCAGCTTGATTCAGAACAGACTGGAGTCACATCCACGTGCGGTCCCAGATCAGATACATATCTGATTAGTGGTCGGGCGAGATGAAGGACAACGGTCAGATCGGGATTCACGCGGCTTTGTGCTGCCGTCATCGGCTAGTGCTAGCTAAACGGGACAATGAGATGGTGACGACCACTATCATCACTCCACAATTTGAGCAGCTGATGAGGCGTTTGCTGCCATCCAGAGCAAAAGATCAGGAATAGATTTTCTACTAGAGCATCAATTCGTTGGCTTCAGTTGCCTCGTTGAATTTACCATATTTAAATGCATTAAAATGTAAATGAGCGCTGGGGTCGGAGGTTGACCTTAGAGGGAGATCAGGCCACTGATCATGTGACGACTGTGAACTGTTAATAATGTCCTCAACAGGAAAAAGAAAGGAACAGCAGTAGTAGTTCACTACAATAAAATGAGAAATCCTTTGGTTTTTAAACACAATTTTGTATTTCATGAAAAATACAAAAAAAAAACTATTTGACCCTTATTAGACTTCTTTTTTTTTGCTGTTGATTGTATCAATTTACTTTATTCTGTTTATTAAGTCCTCGCCTCCTCCTTAGTTACCCCTTTGACACGTGGTGTCCCCCAGGGCTCTATCCTAGGCCCCATGGTATTTAGCGTATTTGTGCTGCAGCTGGGTGATATTATAATCAGGTTCTGTCACGTTTTTCAATAAGAAATAGAGACTCCAAAAGTGCTCCACCAAACAGTTGAGCAGGGCGTTAAAGGGTTTTTAAGATTACAAAATAAGAGTCTGAATTGAAGATCGTGGTTTGTGCCTAGTTTGTGTTATTTGGCAGCATACGCCCTGGTTTTGACTTCAAAACTCACATTAAATGGGGATAAATAACATTTGTAGAAAGTTAAAGATGTCAAAAAGCGTAACTATTAATCAGGGCTGGTATATGTATAAAGTTTGGTCAAGCTTATATATAGAGTTTGTGAGATAAACTCCAGACAGAAACGTTCGTGGACAGACATACGCCGACTTTATCAGCCCATTACTTTAATCGCGGTTGATAAGAATGATCTTGAGGAGGTGTAGTTCAGTTCCAACGTCACTTTGAACATTTTCAAATATACATTTTAGATATGCAGGTCTCTCTCCTTCTCAGTCTCTCCACTCTTACATTCTTTTCTCTCTCCTTCCTCCAGCCGGCTCCGAGCGAAACTCATTTTTCCTGACATTTGTTTTCAATCTAAAGCGTCATCCTTAGTTTTTTCCACTCTGCAGACCTTCAATAAAAAGAATTAACCTACGTGCCGGGTTGCACCACAAGAGAATTTCTCCGAGTCTGTTTTCTGTCTCCGACTCCTCTCGGCCTTTCTGTCTCGCTCACCGTGACCGTGTCGAGTCACCTGTCTCACTCTCTCTCTCCTCCAGCGAAGGAAATCTAGCTGCTCTTTAAAGCCACGTCCAGATTAGCTAATTGTTTCTATCATTTCTGTAACATGGAATGACTGAACATTTATGCAAGGTTTCATTTTAGTGTCTCAACCAACTAGTCCATTTGCAAATAAACTAATTGCACATAAAAGAAAGTCAGTTCCATTTTTACATATATTATTTTAAACATCATAAAGTCTGCTGGAGTCTGAGGATTTTGGTCCTACCAACAAAGTTTTACTGATTTCAAGTTAATACTACTTTACAATGAGATAACCTTAATGGAAAGATTTATAACTGGTTTCTAATCAGGTTATAAATGAGGCTGTAAGGTGTTTAAAAACAGCTTATAACCTAGCTCTCAATTTTTCAATCTGGGTCACTATTTGGCAAAAGAAAGCTTGCAGTTAAGACAAGTGAGCTCACTATTTGGCAAGTGTCAGGTGTGTGATAATCTTCATATCTCGCTAGTTAAGGCAGCTTGTTAATGATTTTTAAAGTGTTTACAGCTAAATTAGTAAACTACATACAAGCCATTTATAAATCCTTAATAAGGGGAGTGTTATCGTAAAGTGGTACCTTTAAGTGTTTCATTCAGTCGATCTCAGGTGAAGGTTCTCGACCTGACTTCCTCCCTCTACCGCGCTCTCCTTCTTTAACCGTAAAAATGCTGAGGCGTTGTTTGTCTTATTTTTCTTAAATGGACCCCATCTTCCAGTCCTTTTCCCTTTACCACGACCTCTTCACATCGTGGACAGCCGATTCATTCCGGCAGAAGTTGCTGTCTTTTCAGCACTAGTAGATTTTACATGGAGATGAAACATGAGGCTGTGACATCCTTCAGATAACGCTTTAAATAACATTTAAATATAAGTTGGTTATAAATGTCTACACATTTACAGCAGATATAAAAACATTATAAAAAGCAGTGTGCTGTGCTTTCCTCTTTTCTTGTCCCTGACTGTGTGTCGGGTTTAAGCCTTTAATTTCCTCAACTGGAAAAAAACAACTATGGAAAAAAAAACATTTCTCTCCATATTTTATTCCTTTGGGGCATTTAATAATTTAATATATGATGAAAGACAGAGTCGAAGAAGAAGGAGAAAGAGGAGAATACACTCTTAATTGAGCTTAAAATGACAAATCAACCATGTTTTTATAGATTAAAATAAAATAGATTAGCTCAAACTTTTTTTAAACATGTTTTCAGAAAACAAATTAACATTCATTAGAATCTTTTTAGTTGTGTCAAGTTACATAATTCTTTTTAGTGAGTCCCCACCTGCTTTAATATACCAAAACAACATCTACTGAATAGGACTATCCCAGCAGCCATGTATATCGCTCCTTCTCCGTGGCCCCTTTGACCTGTGGTGTCCCCCAGGGCTCCGTCACCGGCCCCTTACTCTTTAACAAAGACCAAAACCACTGCGTCGGATTATAAACGGGTTCGGTCCCAGTTTTCAATGAGAACCTGAGACTCAATCAAACAGTTGAGCAGGACATCAAAGGGTTAAAGGAAGCATGATGGTTTGATTAAAACCCGGGTGGAAGGAAACAAAGGACAGAGCTGCAAGTGACAACAGATCGTGAAACAATCCAAGGCAAGAGGACATGCGGAGGAAATTCCACAGCAAACCTCCACCGCCTTACTACGAGTGAGAACGAATAGAAGACGGACCAAACTGGACGTTTCTTATTTAACAATAGCAATCCGAATGGTTCTAGTGCTTTGGACGCAACCAAACAGTGTTTATTGATTCACCCAAATGAAAAAAAAGCCACTTTGAAGCCTAAACAGTTAAATTTGAGGATATTTACACAGAAATTCAACAATCAATAACTTCTCAGATTTAATTACAGATCTATAGCGCTAGACGCGACACACGTCTCGCTGTAAACGCTCGGTTTGTTTCTCTACTTGCTCACTCACCTGGGGTCACTCCTGTCCAGTGACCCCCAGGGAATATATATAGAAATTATATATATGCGATGTTTTTTTCCACCATTTCTCACTCCGCAAATCAGCGAACAACCTGAGTGATGCAAATGTGTGTCATTCGCGCCAACTTACTGTTTCGTATTGACTTTCCATGTATGAAAAATAAATGTTGCGTTTGGTGTGAAGGCGGTATGAGGTGGGCAGTTTAGTCAGGTATCAAGATAAGAGATAAGAAGAGTGAGAGTAACTTCCATTGGGACGATTAAGACCAGACGTGGAGATCTGGAACCAATGCATGATGGGACACCCGTGATCTATTTGATGGTGAACGGTTAAGGGGGGCGTTGATCCTTCAGAGACGCTACCGGCACATGACTCTAGATTCAGAGAATGGTAAACGGACTGCTGGGAAAAGACCCAGAGAAGGGGAACTGAACCTCGATGGCGGTAAAACGAGAATAAGCTTCTGTTTGCGTCATGGTGACAACGTCAAGCGAGCTGAGGTGTCACCGCCATCAATTCCAGCAGAGACAAATTCCAGCTTCCAAATCTCAAGCGGACCGTCTCAAAGTCATAACAGACGCCAAATCGATCCAGCGCACAAACATCATCAGCGTCCCTTTCGTCACCTTCCTCTTTCCCAGTGGTGTCACAGCAGCAAAACATTTTTCCAATAGTCGCGAGTGCATCCCAGCGCGTGCCGTCGACGTGGATCTGAAGTTACGCAAACCTCCTCTATTACATTTCTCTCTGGGTCGATGCTGTCGACAGGGATTAATTTGTCATTTCTTCAAGTCATTTAAAACCGTCAGGGAGAAATGAGCACTTTTCTTTGTGGTTGACCAGCATATTAACAGCACAGCAGGAGCCTCTCGGGTCCGGTTCCTACAGAACCCGGCTGGTAAGCTCATTACAGACCAGGATTAGCATGTGCATGCTCTACATAGAGTAACAAACCAGACACGGGATCTCCTGTCCGACCCCTGCATTAGAATACATGAAAAAGGTTAGATTGATATATTTCCTGGCCTTATGCTTCCGTCTTGAAGGGTATTATGGAAAGTCAGGAATACGAAGCTGAGTTAAAGGGTAGTTTAAGCCCGGAGAAGTGGCCCCGTCCTCTGGGGTATGTGTGGTTTCGGATGCAGGGGGGCTCAACTTCACACAGCGATTACACAATAGCGTTTTGCATATTTGTAAAAAGCAACGTGGCCACAGTAAACAAGACCCGGAGCAGGCAGACCTCCTCTGGGTCGAGCGCTATCAAAAGTCCTTTTGTATCCAGCTGCAGCCGTCCCGCCTGCGTGAGGTCATCAGAACAATGGGTTTAATCATTTTCGATCCATATTTTTCCAAAGCTTCAATTAAAACCCGTCAGCAGCGTTTCACGTATCACGTGTGACATATGGAAAAACAAACAGCCGCTGCGGCTGAAATCTGGCTTTGGTGCGTTCTATCCCACAGAAATCTGTGGCATCAGCAAACGGAAAGAAAACAGAGGAATAAAATAACGTGGAAATCTATTTATTACAATAATAAATCGGTTTCTGAAACGCCGGGCTGTTTATTTATTCATTATTCAGGCTGTGAAAGTTATTGAACGCCGCTCTCTGAAAGGAACTTTGTTAAACCGGGAAGGCGTGATGGATTTAAAGGCTGGAAACTTAGACACTATCAGCCATTACATTATGACAGGTATCATTCATTCATTTTGTTAGGTGGCTAAAATATCCAACTGCTGTTACGTTCTGAGAATCTTTAAAGTTGTGACGGCCAGACAAACGCATCAAGGTCAAGGATGGGTTTCTGAAGGTTAAGACTGGGTCACACACGTCTTGTGGGTCAAAAATGCTGATGGGGGGGAATAGTTTTGTCTATATTGTTCTTTTAGTAGATTCAAAAGCAGAAGCGGGAAAATTGTAAGAATGCAAGTAGCGAGAAAGAAATCATTTTGTGCAGAACGCTTTCTTCAACATCGCGATAAAGGGTTAATCATGACATAATAAGAGCGCGGAGACTTTGATGTATTTGTTGCCTCTGGTAGACGGGAAATGGGCTGCCAAGATGGAATTTATAAACTATTTAATGCCCTTCTGGCTGCAAAGTGACTTTTAAGGAATCTGGTTTGATATCCTGGTGAACAACATACAAGTCAACCAGAATCAATATTGACTAAAAACAACTGGTAGGAGACCCAGAACTGGCTGACGGGATCAATACCGTCTAACCTGGGACAGCTTTGGGATCACAAAGGATCCGCTGAAGGGTGTTTCTGTAGGGAAGGATGTCTTCAGTACCCTGTTGGCGCTGCCCCTGTGACCCAGTCCTAGGTAAGCCATAAAGAGGTGGACCCATCAGTTTAATTTCATGTAGCGCATCGGCTGAGCTGGGACCCTTGGTGTTGATACGATCCCATCCAGCAGGTTCCGGGAGGTTAAACCTCGGCAGTGTGAACCTGGAGGTGGAGGTTGACTGCGGTCTTTACCAGCAAATGCAATCCAGCAACCATGTAGTCCACCATGAGTCTGAAGCTCAGAGTCTCGCAGTTTTATCGGGTAAAGCCCATGATTGGAGATAGTTTCAGGTATGGACCCACTGGATCCTAAGACCATGTCCGCGCGATCACCAATCCTAACCCTTTATGAGCTCTATGAAATTATATTCGACAATATTTGCTTTCTTTTCTGCAGCACAACAAACAAACCTCTACGACTTTACGGCTATTTCTTCACTTTAGCGTACCGTATTATTATATAAGGCAGGTCATAAACTAACAGGCCAACATGGAGGGAATTTAATTGGAAGGTGAAGATGCGGTTCTTCTAAAACACCATTGAACCCCTCGACGTATGGTAATATATCTGAGTTATGTTGGAGGGGCTGTGGTTTGGTGGGCCGTTATAATCATATATTTTGGGATCGCCCAAAGATCATGGACTATCGGAAGGAGGTCCAAAACAGATCAGTCTTGATCCAAAACTTGACATACCTGTCTACTCTCAGATATAAGTAAAAAATAAAGACTCTATTTATCTATGGAGAATCCTGCGTTTAATTACAACAAAAATGATAACCTCCAGTTAGAGCGAGAGAGGCTAAAGAATGTTTTTAATGTTAGAGCTCCGAGATCCCCTCTCCTTTGTTTTCTTAACCCTTTAATGTCCTGCTCAACTGTTTGTTTGAGCACATTTTGAGTCAATATTTGTCATAGAAAAATGTGTCTGAACCTTTTTATAGTTTGACCCAGTGGCATCATGTAGATGCTAAAGAGTGAGGGGCCAAGGATGAAGCTCTGAGGGACACCTTAAGTCAAAGGGACCAACAAGGAGGCTTTTTTTCTTGGTTTATTAAAGCAGGTGAGGTCTTATGTAACTTCATACAAGGATTTATTTTTAATAACATGCTTGACCAAAAGGTTGAGTTCATCAAATTAAAATGGAACATTTTCCATGAAATACAACATTTTCATCACGACTTTATTTAATAAGCCAGATTTTGTTTTTACTGTCACGTTGTCATTTTATGGTACATTTACAGTTTCTAGGACGTTAAATTAATAAATGTCCGACAGAAATTATATATGTAAAGAAATTATTTATCCATAGTTGTTTTTAAAAAAAATTTTTTATATCTTGTTGAGGACATTAAAGGCTTAATATGATTTATGTTTATTTCTAAATATGCATCTTCTGGTGTTCCAAAAGACAAATGCTGTGTTTGTTAATTTGTGGAATAAATAAATAGTTAAAAAAAAAACAACATATTGTTTTAGCGCAATGAAACCAAAAACATGTTGGTTAGGGTTTGGACACTTTTGCATGGTGCTGTATGCGGGTCACGTTCTCAAAAGAGACCAGGGCTATTTTGGCATTTACCCTAGCCCTAAATAAACCACATTAAATAATGATACACAAGTATTTGGCAACTTTTTGTTGCAGCATAACATCACCCCGTATAACCTAATGGTTATTTCTTCACTTTATCCCTAACCCTTCACCTTAACCTTAATCCTAACCCTAACCCTTCGGCCTAATCCTAACCCTAGACCTTCAACCTAACACTAACCCTTCACCCCAACACATCACTGTAATCCTAACCCTAACCCTTCAACCTAATCCTTTACACAAAAACTTCACCCTAATCCGAACCCTAACCCTTCAACCTAATCCTAACCCCTTCACCCCAACACTTCACCTTAATCCTAACCCTAGCCCTTCAACCTAATCCTAACCCTTCACCCCAACACATCACCTTAATCCTAACCCTAACCCTTCAGCCTAATCCTTTACCCAAAAACTTCACCCTAATCCGAACCCTAACGTTTCACTCTAAGCCTCAATCTCCATTTTCATGAATAACAACCTGTTTTTCATCAGATTCATCTGATGTGAAATAAGTGAAATAGGAGTAAAATGACCAAAAACATTGGTTTTGGCTGAACTAGAATGACTGAAATGTTAATAATAACCTGATGGTTTAGAAAAGACTAAAACTTCACGTTTTTAGACGAAAGCTAAAATCCTTTTCGTGTTCTTTGGACGGAAAATAGGATTAAAATGACCTTTAGTTGCCTAAAGAACAGAATCACTTGACTTAATATGATACAAGCTGATAAAGACATTTGACTCAGGACTAAATTATACCATATTATCCCCATATTATATACGTGGATGTTAAGTTAAAAGCCTTATCGTGCGGATCCACATCCACTGCTTGTCTCGATGCCAACCCCCCCACCACATTTCATGAATATCCGTCAAGTAGCTTTTGTTTAATCCTGCCAACAGACAGACAAACGCCGGTGAAAACAGAACCTCCTCGGTAAGGAGGTAAATATGATACTTCTGGATTATTCTAAAAAAATAAATAAAAAAAAGGCAGTTTTTCCAAGGTCCGGTTCCTGTGTTGGGCCCGGTTCAGGTGGATGTCATGTTTAATTCAATAAAGGATGCAGACTGATGAATTGACCCTTTGCAGCACCATTAGCAGGGGGGAGGCCTTCTGAGAGGAGAGAGGAAGGACGGTTTGCGGGCAGGAAAAGAGGTTTAGAAACCTCTGCAGTGATTAAGTCCAAATTAACTTTATAATGGGAGCATGAAAGTGTGTGTGCGTACGTATGTGTGTGTGTTACCCAATCCTTAAAACCACCAACATGGTGGTTTCTTCTCAGAAGAGGGGGAGTGGGGGGCGGGGGGCTTCGTAAGTCTGTCCGTCTGCTGCATGGTCGGTACGTTTGCCTACCCAGCAGCCTTGGGGTCGGACTCTCCGCTGCCAGGATGTTGGTCGCTGAGGTATTGTTTATGACTGCGGAATGAGAACAAGAAGTGTGTACGCATGTGTGTTTGAGTGTTCTGGCTGCCTCACCACCGGGCCAGATGTAGAGTTTTTCTGTCTGCCCTCCCCCTCTCTCCCTCTCTCTCTCTCTCTCTTGCCCTCGCTCTCCTTTCTCTCTAATCACAGTTTTACTTTAGCTGTAAATAGGCGGGTTGGGAAATCTATCCACGCACACACACACACTCATAGTTTGGCCCGGGCTTTTGGCTTGATGTAGCATTTTTAAGCCTCCCACACTCATCTGATCTGAAGGCAAAGAAAATTGAACATGCAAACACACACTCACCCACACACACACACACACACACACACACACGCATAAAAAGTTAGGCTCATCACAGGCTTGCCCTTCTACTCACCCATGATCAGAGGAGGACACACACCCACACAGACCCAAACCACATAGAGCATACAGAGAGGAGACGCTCAGCCACAGCTTCCTCTTTCTACTGTATGCTAAAATGAAATCACACACACACACACACACACACACACACATACACACACTCAAGAAAGGGAACTCTTTCAGTTCGGCCTGAACGGTTTAATTCTGTGAATGTACCAAATTAATAAGTATATGTGTTTTCTTTTTAAGGTTAGCTCACTTTAGCAGGTGTAGCTTAACATCAAAACCCTTTACACCATCTAAGTATCATTCATTTGGCAACAATTTACAATTAATAGTTAATCAAAATCGAAACTTTACTAGAACAGAATAAACACAATTAAAGATTAAAGATTAAAGAAAAAAGTAACCTTTTATCGCTAAGCTAAGTTAGCAGGAGACTCATAATCGATGTTTAACAGCTGATAATGTGATTAGTAAGAGTAATATTCTAATTCAATATGAAATTTCCACATAGGCTCAGTTTAAATATTCAGATTTAATGCAATTATGCAACTCAATATTTAGTTGTTGTAGTTTAGCAGTTATTTATTTGGACGTATTCAATTTTAAGGAATTCATTTTTAGTGGATCGGCTCAGACTTTTAAAGAAAAGAAAAGCATTTCGATGTAACAGATGTAATTCTTTATTGGGTGTATATTTATATTTGAGCAAATCTTGCTTTTTTTTCCTGAAGAAAATGAAGTAACATAACAAAAATATTGATGTGAGTTGCAGCGACGCTCCTCACATACTGGAAAAGTGGTGCAAAGGCAAAATTATGGAATTAAGATGTATCTTTTCAGATAAGGTAATAAAACCAGTAAGAAGACGTTTGTTGATATTAAGCTAGAATGAATAGAATAAAATGACAACCGGAGTAACTTTTGTGTAGATTCACTTTCATCCTGATGATCATCATCCTCAAAGGTTCTACCAGAAGAAACTGGACTGATGCTCTCGTCCTTCTACATAAAGCAAATATAAACACGTCCATTTGTACTCGATTCGATCTGTGGCTCCTGGGAAAATGCTCCTGTCTTTTTTTTCCTCTTTGTCATTAGTCCATCCCTCCTTCATCATCCCTCTTCATCCTATGTGTCCTGCTGCAGATATTGACTCCGGTCCTCCTGACAAACATGGCGGTGTTCGGTTTGCTCTGCAGCTTTCAGCCCTTCATAGCGTCTCATTGAGTCTGGAGGGCCTCTGCACGTCTGTGTACACACACTCCACTCCTCTTTTGTTTCTATTCTTTCTTTCACACCCTCCAAACCCACATCCCTCCATCAATAGATGGCCCTTTGTCACTGGCACTTCCTCCTGGCTCCCTCTCAGAGAGTTCTGGTCCCACACTCACAGAAAACATCCCAGCAATGTCTGTAGGTGATAAATGCTGTCGCTTCATAAGTATGTCTGCAGACTGTGTGCGCCCCCCCCCCCTCATTCCCCTTACATTCAGTCACTTTCACAGTATTAAAGAAAACAATCAATTTCAATCAGTTAAAAATATGAAAAAGCTTTCACTTTTGAACAAGCAAGATTCAATTATTTAAATTTTATGAGATTGGTTTACATATAATTTTCAGCCAATTAGCGTGTATTGATTGGTAAATGTATTTTAAATACATAAGGTATATCGGAACTATTACATACATTTTTATTTAGAATTGTTTCATTCATAATTCAATGACAAAAATGCATCACATTATGTTTAACAGTAAGTTTTGGTTAAAATGATGTAATCCAGATACATGGGACTTTCACATGTAATCAAAATACATGGATTTTAAACATTAGGCTTAAATGTTTTTTGAGTGTGTCATAAAGCAGCATAGCTGTGATTTAGGAAAAACTGCAAGAAAGATCTGCATGAAAATGTACCCAGAAGTAGGTTTTGGCATATCCTAAAGATGAATATATGAAATAATAAGCTGATTGAAGCGATGACCTCATCATGTGGTGACGAGCTCTTGAATTAAGCCGTTTGGACCAATGGTCTAGTGTTTTGAAGATTTTTTAAAACATTATCTTTGCGCCTTTGCAAAATGATGACAGCTGGGATTATTTTGTATTCGTCATCATTCATAAAGAAACAAAAAAAGGGATGAGGAGGTTGGGGATGGGTGGTGCTGGATAGAGACGCTGAAGTGAAAGGCTGCCAGAGTTTGTTTGAGTTGTCGGTAGATTTCGGGGCATTTGCTGCCGAATTTCTACAAAATAAAGCGATCTAATTGATTTTGATCCCAATGACGCCTTAACCAAACGTCACACATCTATTAACCATGACTTTTGGACTAATTTCATTTTTGTGTAGTTTCCGGGTAAACTCTTTCTATTAAGTGACTTTGCTGTTGCGTTTACACCAAACATAATATTTCCATATCATTCTACTCGCTCTCTTCAATTTACCAGCCAGAATATCAGCCCCCTGTCAGTCACTCGTGCGGATAAAGAACGATGTGCACAATGTTTATCTACACTATTTTACTCTGTTATCAACTGGAACCAAGGTAAACACAATAGCTGCTTTGAATTTGTTGTGAAGTCGCAGAGTTCACGATTCCTGCTGAAAATGTTCTGCTCCAGCAAAAGAGGAAAATGATGCAAGCAACACAAATTTGTAACATTTGCCTCCATGAACTTAAATCGCCCGGCATCTTCAGTCTCATCATGACTTTGTGTGATTTGACACAACGTGAACAAATAGTTGTGCCTTTAGTTTAGTGTGAATGCAGCAAGAAGTGTCTTCTGGTCCAGATTTATATATATATATACTCCAAACAATGGGAAATGGTCAAAAACCAAGTTTTCAAGGCGTGTTCTTGGTCTATGCCGCCCCGCTAGACCCGCCCCTGTCTCACCGGGATAATATGCATTTGTTCCAAAGTTTCTCCTCAGATTATCTCAAGATTTAAGCTCTTCTACTCATTTTAAAATCAATATTTTTGTCAGAAAAACACACAAGATGTGAAGGAGGCGGTGTAGATGTGTGTGTGTGTTTGTGTGTGTGTGTACGTGTGTGTGTTTGTGTGTACATGTGTGTGTGTGTGTGGGCGGCAGCTGTGCCGGCCGCCCTGCAGTGAATGGCTGTCCTCTTTAAGCATCTCTAAAGACTGACAACAACACGACTGCTAAACGAGTGGGAAAACGAAGTTCTCTATTCTCTGTCATTCTTCCTTTCTCTCTGCCTCCCATCGGTTCTGTCGTTCTGTTTGCCTTTCAGGAGAAGGAGTTCAAGCTGCCACCAGCCATGTTTGACTTCCCTCAACTTTAATGAGTAGCGAGGAAAGCTGCTTTCTTTTCCACTCACTCTCTCCTAATCTTACTCTCTGCTCCCTCCTTCTTTCATTACCTCTCCTTCCCTCGCCCCTCTCTCCCTCTCTCTCTCTTTTATTGTGTCTTCCTCATCCCGTGTTCTGGCTGCCAGCTTAAAGCCCCGCAGTATTTACCAGCTTAGTTTCCTAATCCCAGTACAAACTACCATCACTAATGACTTTCTCACTCTGGGTGGCTCCGTGGAGAGGAGGGAAGGAAGGGCAGAAGGAAGGAAGGAAATAAAGGATGGATGGATGGATTGATGAAGGATAAGGAAGAATGGAAGGAAGGAAGGAAGGAAGGAAGGAAATAAATTGTGGAGGGAATGAGAGGTGGATGAAGTGAAAGAGGAATGGATGAAGAAAGTATGTAGATCAGGAAGGAAAGAAGAAAATGGAGAAAGGAATGAATGAATGAATGAAAGAAGGATGGTAAGAAGATGGAAGGATGCAAAAGAGAAAGGAATAGAGAGAAGGGTGGAGGAAAGGAATGCTGCAAGAAAGAAAGAAAGAACATATTTTATAATGGAATAAATAAAGGAAGGAAGGATGAATTGAAATAATGAATGAAGGACGGATGGAAAGAAAGAAAAATGAAGGAAGAACAAATTAAAAAAATGAACAAAGATTGAATGAAATATAGAAAGAAATAACAGAGAGAAATGTAGATGAAAGAAGAATAGAATTAAGCCAGAAAGAAATAAGATAGAAGAGTAGTATTTTTCAGATATGTGGTTCAGGTAGACGACAAACATCCAGACGGCAGCAGGTAGTTGATGCCCAGTCATGCATGTCCGTGTGTGTGTGTATGTGTGTGAGTGTGTGTGTGAATGTGTGTGTGTGTGTCGGTGTAAATGTGTGTGTAACCCCCTGACCCCAGGTGCCCTGCAGGTGTGCGTCTCTGCCTCACAGCAGCCAGGAACACATAGACTGGGAAATCCTCATCAGCTGCATTCCTTACTGGTTTAACTGGGGGAGGGATAACTGGGGGGACAAAGACGTGGTTTGTTAAAGACAGAGAGAATGTCTAAGAGAAGGAAAGAAAAAGTATATAGCATCAGTCACTTGTGCGTCGTACCGGTTTACACACACCTGTGCACAGGTGAGGGTTATCACACTGTTATAGAACAAATTAGCAAAGAACAGCTGGTTCAGCTACTTTACGTCACCTGCACTGTTTCTAACGCAAAATTCCTTCCCGAAACAATATCCTACAGGCTCTACAGGGATCCATTCATTTCTCTGTTTTACAGTAATTATTAGTTCTTCTTATTGTTAGTGCACAGGTTTTATCAGGTGAATGTCCTTCCAAACACAACCCTCCCCATTTATCTGGGCTTTGGACCGACACTTGAAGGAATATCTGTAGTTCTTAGTGATGTAAGTTATTTTTAGAACAGGTCTGTACTTAAATATCAAATCAATCCTTCTGTGACATGTAACTTTGAGTTAAAGCCTTAAATCTTGTCTGAGGAATTCACTAAGTTATATTAATGCCTCAAAAACTTTCTGAAGAGCTCTTCATCCCACTCTTCCTCCTAGAGGAATGGGATGTACTGAAAGTGGATTTCACCCCGAAGCTGCTGGCTTCTCACACATTGAGCCCGCATCAGGTTTTTCACTCTTGCGTAGTTACAATGGAGGTAAGGTTTTCTTCTGCGGGCTCCTTTTGTGTGTTTCATGTAACCCACAATGCACCTGCATTGGTGCATCTCTGCAGAATAAGTGTCAAGTTGAGGAGCGGGAGAGTCCATCCATCATCGGTCATCCATCCTCCTGCAGTGAAGCGTCACACATCTGAGTCAGTGTTTGTGTTGGTGTGTGTGTTCGGGGGGTTGTGCGAAGACAAAAAGTTTTATATCTGTTAAATTTCAAGTGATAATTGTGAACATGACTTTTTTCTTTGCCTGTTTTCTTTATAAAACCTTAAAACCACTGGAAAGGGTGGATCCCACAAAGTGACAAAGATAAGCTTGGTCCCAAAAAAACGGGAAAACAAGTATGTGTGTGTGTGTGTGTGCCCAGGAACTGCAGGGTGTTGTTTTGTGCCATTGTGAACATTCTTGTACATTCTTGCACTTTGTTATACTGTATGTCCGGTGGAGAAAAAGCAGACCAGCGGGTCCATGAGTTTGTGGTAGACTGTGAATCCGTTTATGAGCTCCGTCTCTGTGAATCTAATGCGTAAAGAGGATTAATGGAATCAGATCTCACTTCATCTGCGGTGAGTCGGAGGTGTGAAAGTGTGTTCTTAGGAACCAAACACTTTAAGATGAGAGTGGTAGAGGTCAGTTGATATCATGTAGGAGGCTGATTAAAGTTCTTGTAGGTGGATTTGTGCTCTGAATGCGCCTTTTATGAATCTAAAACAAAGCGGAGAGTAAATTTGGAAAACATTATTTGTTGTTTTTAAAGGAACTACTGGTTTCATGGATGGTTGATGGTTTTTAAAACAGACTAACACCTGTTTGAAAGTTAACATCATATTATTGACCAACTATTCATTATAGAATCTTTTATTATTTGGGAACATAGTTGCATCATAGCAAGAATGTTCTAGGTTCTGGCCTGGGAGACTTTCTAAGTCAAGTTTACATGATCTCTCCATCTTTGAGTGGGTTTTCTCCAGGTACTTCCTCCCACAGTCTATCAACATGCAGTATGAGGGAATTCTATTGGGTATGAACGTGAGGTATGAAGTGCTGGTTTGATGAACTGGTGAATTGTCCAGGGTTTACACACGCCTTTCCCAAAGTGCAAGCTGGGATAGGCTCCATCTCCCTCTGTGACCCTGAGTAGGATATGTGGTTACAGAAAAATGGAAGGAAATATTAGTTTAACTCACATTTGTTTAACCGACAAATGTTAGTATTTGTTTTTTAAAAACAGAGTAATTTAGAGATGATAATATTTCCTTAATATTGGACAACAAATGCATCAAGATGTGACACATCCTCTGTTTCCTTGTAGGGGATACTGTTATGGATTTTTGTTATGGAGACGAGGACCAACCTTCAGAGTCACCTCTGCAGAAAGTAATAAATGTAAAGACACAACTACCGATCACTGTCCACCAATCGGCCATAACATTAAAACCAAAACGATGGCTCAACTACATCATGGAGATTCATCTTCTATGACTCATTTGTTCAAGTTGCATTACGAGGATTTGGTCTTTGTTTTAACTACTATTTTAATTATTGTCTTTGTCTTACTGGGACTATATTCCAACCTGGATTGTGAATGTTCTTAAGAAAGTGTAAGATCACAAAATTTCACCTGAATGTTTTTCCACCAGAGGATGGGACAGGCTACTGAAGTAGTGTTAACTTTGCCAGCTTCTTCTTCTTCTTCTTCTTCTTCTTCTCCTCCTTCTTCTTCTTCTTCTCCTTCGGTTTAGTCTCAGTCCAGGTTCAGGTGTCCTTACAAGAAACCTAAAATCTGCAGAATGTTCAGATTGTAAAGGCACAACAATCTGTTATAATACATTATATACATTACATCATAGCATCTCTTTGCCACGGAAACCACAAAAATATAAATTTGCCTGATATTCATAAAAAAAAAAAAAGGCTTAACTATTTATTATAGTTAATATATATGTGGTGGATGAAAAGCAGAAATGTAAAGTTTGCAGCATAAGTGCCGGTTAACATGACCACCATCGGGGATTGCCCTTAAATTCATGTTTCCATGGTAACAACAAAAGAAGACAGTTAAATACATGAACGCTACAACTAATTTTCATCGCTGATATATGTGTAGAGTACTTTGATTAAATTGTAGTAGTCAGTCAAAAAAACTTTTACATATTCACACATTCCAATGCATTTTTTTCTGTCTCTGCCGTGGTAATAATACACTTAAGTCTCTGTAAATCCACTCTTTAGCTCTGAATTTGCAGAAAATGCCATCAAAACAAACAGACTAGGTTTTTATTGCCCATCTTTTAGCCAAGCAGTCAGAATCTCCTTTATTTATTCCACTGACTTATTTCTCTAATATCTTTCCTTCTCTTACCCATAATTCATTAATTTCCTGTCCTGATCTCAGACTTTTTCATTTCAGTTTTCACATCGCCATCAGTCTCTCACATATTTCATTTTGTCACTTTGTCTCATTTTCTCACCGTATTTGTCTTTAAGTTGCAGGCTGTGTGCATATAGATAGCTCATTATGCGCTAACTAGCCGCCCCCTCACAAAGGTGATGTACAGGAATTAGATAAACGCATGACTAAATCTATAGCACCGTGCCTTAATTCAACCCGCCTGCCAAATTTACATCTCAAACTGTTAGTTATGGGATGGTTGGGGGTGTTATATGTCTTCCTTAGGGGCTTGTTCACACTAAGTGTTGAGGGAAGGGCGTTGAACCACTGCCCTTCTTGTCATCAGCCTATTTTGTTAACCTTCAGGTTACCTCTGACGGAAAATACATAGAGCACAGCTTAAAAGGTCCAATAATGTTATGCATAATATGAGGTTACGTATTTAGAACGCTGACAGGAGGTTAACTGGGATAGATGTCAATTTCTTCCACCTACTCACTCTTTATTTGCTCGATTCCTCCCCTTTCTTCTCTGTCTCTCACCCCTATATATCAACATCTGCATTGACTCTTTAATCCTGAACTGCTTAGGTGTTACCTGCAGAGGTTTTTCCAGATTTCAGATGAACTCTTTCACAAATCTTTGCCAGGGGAATCAGATCACCTAGAATGAAACAAACATGTCTAGAGAGAAAATTCTTCATTCTCATGTCATTCTTGACATTGTTTTTGGCATAAAATGGAAACCATTTTATGTAGTTTGGCCTTTGGTTCCGATGACAACAGCATTTTGATACTCAACGATGCAATCTTCGAAAACAGGTTCCAGAATACAGTCTAGATATCATGTTTTCAGCCTCATAGTCATATGAGGACAGAACATCGACAAAAGTGGTGGTGGACCCCTTCATTTTCATGCACACGCCTGAATGAGCAAATGTCATCCAGATCAGATCAGAATGAAATTATTTCCAGACATCTGGAACGTCTTTTGGTCTCCCTGAGTTCAGCAAAACAATTAACTTTTTATACTGATTTTTGTAGATGTTGTAAAGATCAGATATAGTCATCATCTATTCCCTACTTTCATCAATATACCATCTGACGTGATATCGTACCTGGCATGGTGTTTTTTTTCTGCGGGGTTTATCGTCTTTGTGGATCTTTGTTCACAAGGATTGTCCTTTACTCGTGGAATTTTGACAAAATAGAGAAAAATAACAACCGGCTTTGAGTAAAATAAAAAATTGACTGACACAGTTGTTCTTACTAAAAAGGTCTAAAAAGCCCTTCAATGTTTGATAAAGTAGAAAAAAAATCTCTCTCCCTTATTGCATATATACTCCAAGATTTCTTTGGTTTCTCAAATGTCACTTGGGAAACACTTCCGCTAAGTTTCCTTAAAATATGTCCAGCATTTTTTCTGCAATCCTGCTAAAAGAGAAACAAACACCAGCAAAATAAGGTAACATTCCCACTAGTGATCATTTTACTTCTGTCCTGTTTCATGCAGTGATTTGTTGCTCCATTATCCACATCACTGCCATCTGTGGAGTGTGATGCCACTTCATAAAGAGTGCATTAGCAGAGACTTCCTGACTTCCTCTTCCACTGGAAAGAGCCACAACCTTAGTCTACAACACATCCTGGTTTAAGGCAGCACACACCTTCACCCTAGTCTGAGGTTTTACATTAGAGTTCTAATAGTCTGGCATGCACAGCCCTGTAATTAAGCAGTAATAAATCAACTGTTCCGTTAATGAGACCTGCTGGTCGTGACAGTCTAGCGATGGTTGACTGGTCCCTCCCTCACTTCTGACCTGATGTCAACACCAGCACAGCTCTGAGTCCCTAGTATGACCCCCAGTTACCTCGGATCCCCAGGCGGTTCCAATCTCAAAGTGACATTCCGTTGCCAGGTGGGTGTTTGGACCCTCTAATAAAAGCTTGACGCAGCTTATTTATGATTGGTTGATTGGGCCACTGGAAGTAACGAGCTGGGGCAACTGATTTATCTGTTTCTTCCTGTAAGGCGCATTCAGTTAGCTCACACCCAGGAAGAACATCTGCGATCTCTCTTTAAATTTAAAGGTGTTATTTTGATTTGTACTGTAAGAAGGTGTTCATTATTTTAATAAGTTCAGAGCCTGACCCCAGACTTTATGGGGCCCTAAGCAAAACTTGATTTGGGGTCCCCAAATTGATATTTACTGTCAATCTAGCAGACCCATTAGTAGTTTTAGTCCTTGTATCTGTGTTTTCACCCTTCTACTGAGTATTAGATTGACCTTTAATAATCAATGTTATGTAACACTGTGTAAGAAAAACAAAAACAGCTTTAGTTCAGAAATTTACAATTCCCGATTATTTAACTGAATATCTACCACCAAAATTCCACTTTCCCCTTAAAGCTGTCCTTCCTAATTCTTCTGGAAGGTCAGTGTACACTTACACCAATCAGCCCTAATAATAGAACCTGTCTAATATTGTGTGCTACCAAACAGCTCTTATTTCTTGAGCCATGGACTCCACCAGACCTCTGAAGGTGAGATGTGGTATCTGGAACCAAAAATTTAGCAGCAGATGCCAACAAAGTACATCAAGTGTACCAAAATGACTGGCTTACCAAGTTAGGGTGCCACTCCATTCCATTTGAAGCAACACTAATCTGTGGAAATTCACACATTTGGAAGTATACTAATGGACATAAGCAAATTGTGACACAACAATGCACTGTTGTAGGACATTCCAAGTGCTTCTGGGGTCCCTCGCGTGGCCACAAGCCAGCCTAGTCCACTTACACTTCAAGCCGTCTTTGCATTACGTCTCTTCAAGATAAACTTTTCTCCAAAGAGTTTTGAATCTCCAACCAACCCTCTCCAGTGTCATTCACTCATTCATTATCCTATTCAGGGTCATTAGGGAACAGTAGCCTATTCCAGCTGACTTTGGGCGAGAGGAGAGGAGTGGGGGGTACGCCTCTGACAATACGCCATCACAAAGAACCCCCCCCCCAAAAAAAAGAAATCAAAAAAACATTCACTCCTAGAGGCAATTTAGAGTAACCTTATATAGCTAATTTTGGGGCGGTTGAATGAAGTCAGAGAACCTTGTAGGAACCCACACATAAAGGCCACAGGTGGATTTGAATGCAGAATCTTCTTCCTGTGAGTCAATAATGCTAAACGTCACAGCGCTAACCCCCCTTGTGTTTTTGTCTTCCTGAATGTCACTTTTGATTCTGAAGTGTCAAAATATGGAAGTAATTTCAACGTTAAATGATGTCTCTGTTTCAGTTATCCTGCCTAAATGTATTGATTTGCGCTTATTACCATGTACTTCCTGTCAGTGAAGGAACAAAAACATACGTCGAAGTCTGGAAAAGCAGATATGTATCACACTGCGTATGTCTTTCCCTGCTGTGAAAGCAATCCTTAAGCTATATGTCAGGGCAGGAAAAAAATGTAGTCATTGCACAAGCCGGCAGCGTTTTTTTATTCTGCCTCCTCCGCTCCATTCAATACTTATGACAGCTTGGGAAAACGCCTGTCAGGTTGACTTTGTACTTTTTTTTGAAAACCTGCAATTTCGGCTAAACTACTTCAAGATACAGACGCAAACCAGCAATAAAACAATTGTCAAGTCACATAGAGTTGATATTTCTTCTTGTTTAGCCAGTGGCTCTCTCGCTGTTAGACATGAAAGGTTTATATTTTTCATCTTAACATAGTGCTCAGTGCCAGGAAAATATAGTGGAGTCTGTGACAGAAACAAGCAGCAGAAAGTACGGTGATTTACAATGAACAATTTCAGCCTCCACTTCCCGCTTTCTGTGAGAACTGGGACTGTATTTATTCTCAGGGCCCACTCCTAACGTCATTGTGTTTTTGGATTTAAGGCCCCCCAAACAGAAGTTTTTCCTTTGGGTTTTGGAGAAGAGTTACTTGTTCATCATAGAAATGATCCTAGTTGGTGTTATAAGTTTTCAAAATCACCATTAGAATAGGGCTGCATAATCAATTACAATATATTGGAGTCCATGGGGAGTCCAAACAGCACTAAGGTCTTCATGTTGATTAGAATCTCTGTTGTCATGTGACGTAAAGGCTGAACCGTAACAAAAGGTTACTGTTATATTCAAAAAAAAAAAAAAAAAAGTCACGTAAAAGGCCCCCGTAATGCTGACTTGACCTCCTCCGGCAGCACAAAGCTTCCTCAGATTAGTGGCGGAGGCCCACACGAGCACAAATCCAGCACAAAAGCAATTCAGATCCAGGTATTTAAAGGGAGAGGAAATGTCAGTCGACGGGACTCTCTCACCAAGATAACATTCTCTCATCCTTCTTGTCCTCCTTAATCACATCTCTTTATCACCCTGCCACATACTTGTTTCGATCCTGTAATCTTCCTCTATCACTTTTTTCATCCGCGCTTCCTCCAACATTTCCTCCTCCTGGGTTTTCGCTTATCTGAACGTCTAGGCTTCCCTCCTCAGACATTTTCCTCCATCATGCCGTCCTCCCTCCCCTCCTCTCGCTCCCGTCACTTCTTTTCCTGCAGCGTTTCACTCTTCCCTCCTTCCACTGTTGACGTTGGCCCCGACTCTTTTCTGTTTCGAGGCTTGTCAGCGGATGACAAATGGCTGGGAGCTGCATGGCGCAGCACGGCGCTGCTTCATACTTTTCATAGTCCATCATTCTTAATATCTGTCGGCTCTGGTTGAAGGCGGGCTTTAAGCAAACAATGATGTTGGCAAAATGTTTAAAGATAAATGTCATCACGATCCACTTTGGATATGATCACCATCAGATCACTGCCAGGTTCTCCAGGCTGACCTACAACCATTTCTTGTTGGTGCCTCCGATGAAGCTTTAATTGAGACTATTTGAGAAATGCGTTGAGCAGTAAACCCGAAAAGATATCTGATGGTTTTCCTGGTTGCTAGGCGATCATTGCCGAACTCCACATCCCAGCAATTTCTCCACAAACGTTTGTCAGTCCTGCTGAAGACAGTGTCAGTGGTTAAAAAAAAGACATCTTATAACCACACCCCAAATGGTAACAACGGAAAATAACATTTTATTTGTACCCGTCGGTAGATTTGGTTTCCAGCTTCAGAGCGTTAGGCATCCATCGATAGTTTCAGATAAAAACAAACACCATGCAAACAAAACGTAATACTAGGATAAACTATAAAACAATGAAAACAGTAAAAACTGTTAAACAGTCAAGTGCTCCAGCTGTAACTCAAAAATATTTTCAATTGGAATAAATACCAATGAAAAATTGGAATTGGAATAAATACCAATGGAAAATAATCACAGGATCGGTGATCGGCGATCAGCGATCAGCTGACTGGATCATTTTACAACTTGATCAAGAGAGTTTTTGTTCTTAACAGAGAATCTTCCAAATCAGGACAAAAATGAAAAGGATAAAAATGGATTCAATATAAGAGAAAGGTCATCCCGGTTTCATATACATGGAAGTAGAACAGTTTAGTTGCTGGCGCAACTTTTTTTGTCCACCACAGGAAGAATTAAAATCTTATTTAAATCCCTAGCGTATCTGCAAACATTTAAAATAAACCAAGATGCAGACTTTATGCAGAGTTGAAAATCCTATTAATGTCAAAACCCAACGTCGGCTAGACATGAACCAAATCCGGAGGTACCCCACCCCCCTTCCCATGGCTGGGACAGTGGGCAACCCGCCCACAACCCTAGGTGACTAAAGGAAACTGACAGATGTCTGCTTTTGGCAGATGAACAAATTTCGAAGTTGAAGAAACATTCAGAATTGGTTGAGGATTGATGACAACCCAAAGTCGGGTTTGGATGTCAAAATGATTTATATTTCCCACTGAAATCAAACGTCTGTCGGACGTAAGGGTCAACATTGACGTCCTGTGGCAGCTGGGTAATTACACGCATACCTCCGCAGTCGGAATAAGAGTCAAGCAGCCAGTCAGCAGGGTTAATGCTGGGATTTAGATTAAGAGGTTAACCCACTTCAGGCTTGATATAAGGAGGTGTAAACGATGCAAACCTACGGTGAAGTAAAAGGCAAACAATCAGAGGTTGTTGATTCTTAGAACAAATGTAACTACAATACTGTTGCAGAACTCCTAAACACCTGTGCTTTTCTTTATTTTCTTTCTTTCTTAACTATCCATACCTCGGAGCTGGAGGCCGAGGCAAAATCTCTGGATGAGTGATGTCGAGGTTCTGGCAGCATCCTTAAAAGGAAGGTGGGCCAGACACCGGCAGTGACAGGGAATGAATTAAGACTACGTTCTTACTGCAGGGAGAATGTGGCAGAAGTCGGGTTTTTTCGCTCCTGTGTGACTTGAACAGAACTGATCACATGGAATCTGATATTTTCTAGTTCCGATCTCTGCCTCTTCCTTTGGGTGGTCCTAAATCAGACGCTGGTCAGACTTTTTATCGACAGTGGCGAGAAAAGACCGCCCTTTAATGAGCATAATCCTCGAGCAGGGTGAAACCACCTCAGGCAGACACCACCTCAGGGTGGACGGCCTGCTGCCGTGACCGATTGGGTTTGACGAGAGAGAGAGAGAGGAGGGAGAGAGAGAGAGAGAGAGAGGGGATGAAAGAGAATATACATTTTATACGTAAATCTAAATATATGTATAAAACATGTGAATTGCACCTTGAGCCCATTATTCACTTTCTACTAGCTTCAATACTTTTTAGGTTTCCTCCTCCCTCGCTGCCTCCTCCTATGTCTTTATATAATGACAAATGGCTTGACCTTTGAACCCTTTGTTACGATCCCGCAGGTTCAGAGAAGAAAGAGAAAGAGTGGAGGGGAGGAGAGAGGGAGATGAGGCCTGATGATGATAGTGCCTGATGCACACACACACACACACACACACACACACACACACACACTCTAAGAGTGACAGGTAGAACCCCATAATGGCCAGAACAGACGTTGCTGTGGGACATTCGGCCCAACTGGTGTTCTTCACCCCTGACATGTTGCGTTCCACTCTTCTCCTCTTGCTGCTTTTCTTTCACCAGAGTGTTCATCAGAGACCATACACCTGGTGGGCTTTTTTGTGCCACTGACAGAATCTCAGACGCACACACACAAAGTGAATACACCAGTCAGCCATAAGAATATAACCACAGACAGATGAAGAGAATAACATTGGTTATTCCTTCACATGGGATATATTAGGCGGCGACTGCACATTTCGTCCTGAAGTTGATGTGATGGAAGCTGGAAAAATAGACAAACATTAGGATGTTTGTGTCAGGTGTTATGTGTCTAGACAACTGCGTCAGAGAATCTCCCTGAATGCAGGTGTTTTCAGTGAAAATGTTCACCTATAAATGTTCAAGCAGGTGGTTTCAATGTTTTGGCTGATGGGTTCTTGGTCCAACCATTGCTCCCTCATGACAGGACGACACAATTATTGCCCGAATGATAATGCTGATGATTGGATCAATTGCAAGGTCATGATTTTTAACTGATTTAATGAGCTGTACGGCGCATGTATGGCTCCATTGTTCTGCTTGACCAGAGGTCAGAGGTCACAGCTAGGAACTCGACCAGCTGTAAGATCCGTCTCTCTTTCCTCCCCACGGCTGTAGGAAAAGGCTTAAAATGGAATGTTGTGTGATGTCAGCGTGTCTTTGTGAGCTGGGAGTAGGCGCCGGGGTGCTGCTCAGGGTCGCTGTTACAAACGTCTGAGCTGAGGATGAAGATTCCCGTTTCCCAATGATTTTTTCAAACGTTCATCCTGCAGCCGTTTACTCACTAAAACTCTCTTTGAAGATGATTTTTTTTCTCGGTGGCTTGCCCTGAACTAGAAATGCTTCCTAGCTGATGATAATCCACTTCCAGAGAGGAGCTCCTCAAATTCTCCTCCGCCTGATTTTTCATTCTCATTTTGACTTTTTGCTGTTCGGTGGATATTAGAGATAATCTTTTACAGAGAAGGTAACACACCTGGACTCCATCCAGGAAGTTCTTGCTCAGGAAACGTGGAGCAGAGGACAGTCGGCGCTTTAGGCAGCGCTTGATTTGCTTTTCATTCGAGTCTTGAACTCATAACTTGATCATACTTACACTGTAAAAAAATTGTACGGTAAAAAAAACATCTAGGACAATGTTATATAGATAAACTTTTGATAAAATAGCAGAAGAATAACATAAAAATACCGTAATGTTACACAAAAACATTTCTAATAGTATTATTCCGTGTAAATCACAGATTTTGCTGTAATTTATATAAAAATTTACAGTGAAAAACATTTAAATCCCTTCTTTTTTACAGAAATTAGATTCTACAATATGACTAACTTCATAAAGGATTTATAAATGCTTCATAATTAGGTTATGAATTAGGTTGCAAACAATTTCTGAGTCATTAGTTAACATTTATAAACATCTTATAACATGGCTCTCAATTTATCACTGTGGGTCACTATTTGGCAACATCACGTTAGCTGTAAAGATATGTGTGCTCACTATTTGGCAAGCAACAGGTCCCTGATACACTTTATATTTGATGATTTATAGCAGCTTATTGATGATTTATAAAGTGTTTACAACTATGTACAAGCCATATATAAATCTTCAAGTGTTAGCCGGTGTTTATTTGTGAAATACTGTATATTTTAAGGTCATTTTATTTACTTTTCCTGTAAAGAGGCTTTTTTCCAGTAATTTTACCTTCATCGTCACCATATTTTTTACAGTGAAATTTAAGCAGCCACAGCTGCTGGGATTTTGCCATCAATTATATTGAATTTCTTTTACAACATAGACATTGTGAGAAGCCAAAATCGTAACCAACATTAAAATTTAATTGATTGTGCCGCCCGGAAGAGCCTCTCTCTCCTCCGTGTCCCAGAGGATCCGATTAAATGAGAAACATCTCCTGGGACTCGTCGCCTGAGTTGAACAGACAGGAAATGGCATCATTCTGTCTGATTTGTGGGATTGATCTCCTCGTAAATCCAATATTTAAGGCTTTAACGGTGGTTGAAACCACTTAATATGCAACAGAAGCCGAGCATAAGAGATGAAGGCTTGGGTCGGAAAAGATTTTGGCAGTACGCTTAAATTATAAATAAAACAAAATATGCTTATATCAAAAAAAAAAAAAAAAATCCACAGTACAATGGGTTCACTAATTCACAAACCGGCAGGAGGAATATCCTCCACCCAGAGAAGTAAGTTCTGGAATATGTAAACAGTCTGACGCTGTTGCTGTAATTACCCCGGCCCGTTTGTCGTTACACAAACACGACGTGTGAAATTAGTGCTTTCACTCATCCGGTGTGGTAACCGGACCAAAAGCAGTGACAGAAATGGAGGGAGCCATAAAAGAAATCCTCATTTCCCACCATTGAGTTTTATTGTATCTTTAATTAAAGGAGTTGAAGTGGCGGCGGCGGCGGAGCGTTCAATCACTGCATACCCGGCTATCTGAAACGCCATCCCCGTCACACGGAAACATGTGAAGAGCAAAGCAGCCAAGAAGTCATCCTCAATCTGGGCCGAGTAAACATGGAACATATTTGAGCGAACGCTAAATCCGCCCTGTTTATGATCACGACTGTAAACACGATTTTAAATTCTGCTCGCTGTCGTCTCTTTCCACAAACAGACCCATCCATGGTTAACAGGAATGTGTGTGTGTGTGTGTGTGTGTGCGTGTGTTTGTTTCCTACTGCGCTCATTCTGAACAATAAAATTCCCTTTGTGTTTTTCCGCTGAGGGGGATTCAGACAGCAAACGTGATTTCAGTCGAGTCTTTAGGTGGATATTTTCCGTCCTGATTTAAAACCAGAGCCAAATTTTGGATCAGAACTTTTAAAGCACCCTATGACATGTAGACTGCTGGGATGGAACTGCTGACCTGCTGATCTTCCGATCTACCCCCTGAGCGACGGCCATCCCCAACACCGCCCCCTGGTGGTGCTGCTCTGTTTCGTCCGTATCCATAAAGTTTCAGTATTCAATATGCACAAATACGGACAGAATGAACAGACGGAGTGAAGGATGGACGTCTTTCATATAGAGCATGAATGAGGATGGGATTGTTGTTGACTGTTACCCCTTTTAAAAAGACTCATAGTGTAGAACTACAAAAATGGACGTCACGACAAACGACAGATACAATCAGAGTTTTTGGTCCGTACTTTTAGTTGAATGAATACTAGAGGCTTATCGATACAGATGAAATAGGTATCGATAAGTACCATCAGGGGGGACTACTGGGGGAGCCTGTACCCCAGTGGGTTGATTGATCAGCAGGTAAGTGGTTCAATCCCAGCAGTCTACATGTCCTAGGGTACTTGAGCGAGGTCGTGAACCCCAATATGCTCCCATGGCATCTCACATGTCCCGCCCACTGCATCTCAGGGATGGGTCAAATATACTTAGATGTAATGTCATCTTTGTTAGCAAAAGTACAATACTTCCTAATGTCGTGTAGTTTGGCCACAAACTAATTATAAAAATGAGAAAGGTCTACGAACACGATGAGGAAAAAGACAGTGAAGTGAAATAGTACAATTAGGACACAGGCAAGGATGAATGAAGTTTTAATCCTACCAGATTCTATAATGTATGTAAAGATACTTACTTGCATAGTGTGTGAATTTCCAGTGTCATCTTGAAAAAAATTCATCATGTTCCTTTCAAAACTTGTGTTGCAAAAGTGTTGCAAGCCCCGCCCCTTTTGCTACACAGCATAGATGGGGAGTTTTGAGGGTGAGAATTATCCAGTGTTCCTCACCTTTTTAATATGCTATCCAGGTATTCATAGCACATTGCAATTTGACATGCTTATCCAGGGAACGCACTCACACACTTAGGCGAGGACGGCCTATGGAGGACCTGAGATTTGAGACGCAGCGCTGGTCTCTTCCATTTCCTCTCTTCCTCTTATTTCATGCCTGTCTGTCTTTATCTTTCTCAAAACACCTTGACACTCCCCTCACTTTTCAGCAGCTGCTGGCCGTTCACACGGTTCCTCACACACACACATAAACACACACACACACGCACACACACACACACACACACACACACACACACATACATGCACATAACCATATTGATATAGTGCAGGGTAGGTTATGCAGAACATTTAGATGTGGCTGCTGGCTGATTTGTTGCCTGTTAGGGTAAAACAGTGACAGGTCTCTCTCTCTCACACACACACACACACACACACACACACACACACACACACACACACACAGACACGTGTACACAGGGACACACACATATCCACTGATATCCAGTGGGACACACTCCTCTATGCATTTTAACTATTATTCTTATTCTTACCCACGCAGCATAGATTAGTAATATACTGATGAATCTATATAGTCACACACACACACACATGAACACACACACCTTCATGCACATACACACACATGCAAACACACAAACACCCACACATACACGCACGTATGCACACACACACACACACACACACACACACACTAATTGGTCAGCATCAATCACATATTTCCTTTAGGTGTGTTTTGATAAAACGGCCGCAGCATCTGAATGATGGCCGCTCTCACGGTCGTCTGTCGATCTCTCCCTCCGTATGGTTTCAGTTTGCATCCCCTCTATCTTATATCGGGGCATGATAGTTGCAACAAGGTGGAGTGTGCGGTCCGTCTCAAAACGTGTGTGTTTACACGAGCGTGAAACATTTTCATCCCGCGTGTGCGTGAAAGGAATAGATTTTCTGCAGAGGTAAACTCTGTGAGGTCTTCAATATCAGTGGCACTAACCTGGCTGGTTGTGAAACAAGCCAGCGCTCTGATCTGACATCTCTACGGGGAATACACCCTTTTCTTTTTATCTCTCTTCCTCTCCTTTCATTTTTTTTTTCTCTCCCCCCCTCTCTGAAAATGCAGAAATACCTCATGAATGAGTATGGAAGAATGAAAAACACATGGGCGCACTAGAGGAGCCTCAGAATTCTAATGTTAGCTTTAGGCTGTGACACACACACAAACGCACCTACACACACAGGAGGCATATATATATGTATTTAACAGTATATAATATCTACCTATATCTACAGACTGATGGAGGTTTGCAGCAAAGACACACACACACACATACACAAGTGCAGCCGACCAATGGATGGTTGCTTTATAGCCCCGTAAGGTGGGCTATAATAGCAGCAGAGGTGCTAATATATGTGCAGAGGTTTAACATAAATATCACGTTAACACCCAAGGACCCCATTAAGTAACCTTAGCAAGGTGTCAGGGTGTGTGTGTGTGTGTGTGTGGGGGGGGGATTTTGTTCTACCTGTGAGATTTTTGGCGACTGTACTGAAGGGGTGTGTGCAGCTTTATTCGTCCAACCGCTGTATTTTCAGAGACCACCCAAAGCTGGTTCTGTGCCATTTTATCCTACCGTGTAAGGTGACACCATAGCGGTGGTAATTGGTTTGGAATTCTGAATGAAACCTTTCATTGTAACGTTCATTTTGTTAACAAAAAGCTGTTGAAAAGTGTTCAGGGAGGGTTTGTTTTCCATGATGATGATGACATCATATCCTTAAAGAAGTCAGGCTTGTTATGGAATCATCCGCCGCGTAAAGGTTGGTGTCAATGCGATAATTCACGGATCATTTTCAAATTCTACACCACAACAGAACTTAGTGTGAGGAAGGACTTGATTGATTTTTGGGAAAGGTAATTTGGATATCCGACTCTAGGGGGAGCTTTATCCCAAAAAGTTTTCAGGCCATCATTTCTAAACAGTTTTTTCCGATTTAGTTCAAATGTGGCGCATATGGATCAGATTTGTCTTTTATAACATAGTCTACTCTAATAGTTCATATTTTACTTATTAGGGGGGCTTACTTATGAAATACACAGTTTTTTCAGACATTACTTTACATTTGAGGAGTTAAATCAGGACTAATTGTACATGCAGGGGGATTGGGGGCTTTTTGAGGACAAGCCTTTGCTATCAGGGACGACAGCATAGGCTAATAAAAACGGATGAAAAATGTTCCTCTGGATCTTTTTTTTCTCGATGATAAAGACGGGGTCATTAACTTTCGTGTGACTGCGACACACTGAGTCAATATCGTTGAAGAATATTAAGATGAGACTAAAAGTCGTTTGAAGTCCAAAAACATTTTGAACTTCACATGGGTCGAGTGAAGCCAGAGGAAACTGGTGGAGGTCCCGCTGTTCAAATCTGTTATCCAACTTGGGTAAAGGTGTGTAAGACTCAATGGATCCATTTATGGACTAATGGTGCTGGGTTTGGTACCAGTACCAATTGTGCACTGGACTGTAGATTCCTGGTAGCTCAGTGTGGAGCCGATCTCTGGTGTAGAAGACCAGCGTTCTGGTCCGACGAGCTCTGGAACCTCCAAAATTCGCCATTAAACTCAAACTTTGACTTAATTCATTAAAAACTTTAACAAATAAAAAGAAACAAATACGTTTTTGTCTCTTTATTTTCAACCCCCGCTGTATTAGGATGGGGACCATGAGTGGAGGTGAACTATGTCTGAGCTAGGAACCTCCAAGAACCATCATTAAACAGAAACTGTGAGAAAAATGAGGAGAATAAAGTTTTGTTAAAATGTGAAAAAACTTGCGTGGATGTTGGGTCCAGCAGTCTGGGCTCATGTGCTGCGCTCTCTAAGAAGTCATCACCACAACATCAGCAAGACCTGCTGGTTCTGTCAGAATTGTGAATACGAACGCATACTATAGGACCCGGAAGGTGCTGAACTTTGTGGAAGCCTGCAGCGGTTCTGATGTGTAAATCTGTGGCCCGACCACGCTGGTTCCGTCTGGAGTTTCCCACAGTTTGATCTCTTAAAGACGATGATTAGAGGACTTGGTTTCTGGAACCATCTCAGTCTATTGTCAGACTTTTAGTGGGTGAGAAGCCCGGCTCACTGGGTCGGAGTTGGGAAAGGTTCTACATAAATATGCCAATCAAAACTGTATGTTTTCCCTTAAAGTGACATCATCAAACCAGACACTCTCCTCAAAGCTGCGTTCTGGATCTTTCATCCTGGTTTTATCAGATAATGATAAGATAATTGTGGTTGGAAACCACCAAAAATATTGGTTTTAGTCTCGACTGGTTTGAGTGAAAGGCTAACAATAACCCGATGTCTTACTCTTTGTTGACTAAAAATAGAGTAACATAAGACTTCTGGTGAAACGCCTGGTTGGACCGTCGCCATAGTAACGTCAGACAAAGACGACAACGCCTGCCGACACGATGTGAACGTAAAGACCTGAGGAGTTGAAACCTGGAGATGATCCTCGCTGAGGCGGTTAAGCTCAGGATGTAGATTTTATTTCCTCCAAAGTTACGTCTGCAGCCATGAGTCAGAATCAGCGTCACGCCTCCCAGAGAGACCAGGAGAGTACTTAACCAAAACTCTGCAAAAGAACCGAAGAAGAAGAAGAAAATAATAACTAATAATAACATAACTGAAAATCTCCTCTGCTCAGAAGGTTCTTGTGGCACCGGCGACCTTCGACCTCGTTGCAGATCGCAGCACCGCGGCACCTTGAGCTCCAGCCTTACCCTTAGCTCCGGTCTGACCCTGAGTTCAGAGGCACGCACACGTTCAGGCGTTAATGTCACACCGGCGAATCCATCAAACTGACGTTAATACCTTCACGCCGGCGCGGTGCCATGTCATTCGGCGTGAGGAATGTTTTCCCTCTCAACACATCAGAGGGTAAATCTGAAACCTTCGCCGTATTTAAATAAACCTTAATCAGTGACACGGGGAAATGAATTCCACTCATTCTCCTCACACCTCCTCCTCCTCCTCCTCCTCTTCCTCCTGGAACACCTCCTAGACACCTGTGACGGTTCTGGAACCTGCAGCTCTTTCCCCTCGGATGTTTCAGCTGAATAATAGCCAGACTTGAACGCCCTCGTGTTCTTCAGAGAGATTCACGCCCAGCGGCAGAAAGTCAAAAAATAAATCGACTAATTTTGTCATTGTTCTGCAGT
>VRLP01004627.1:2500-46497 GCA_009660295.1 Lophius piscatorius
CTGTATAATGTGAATAGAAAAGGGGAGAGCACGGTTCCCTGTGGAGCTATGTTGAATAGTTGCATCAAGACCGATAAAGCAAGAAGATATCATGTCTGCTTTCATAGACTTTGATCTCTCTGATGGGTAATTTTCAAACAAAAGACACCGATAGGTCTTTGCTTCACTTTTTGCTTGATCAACAGAATTCAAAACTTTGGATAAGTCTATAAAAGGTTTGCACAATATTTGTAGAAGAATTTAAAATGTATTGCTTTAAAGGTCACAGTCGTGGTATAGTGAATTTTTCTAAAACCTAACTAAAAGTCAAATATAAGCATTTTAATATATATATTATTTAGGAGCATAAAAAGCTCATGAGGTGGAATCTTCATCCCCCAATTAGACAAGTTAAATTGGACTAATCCTGAAGAAACCCCAGTTTGCTGACTATATACTGCTGTTCAGAGATGGTTCATATGCAGAGAACTAATTTCAATATGCTGAACTGTGATAATTGAGTACACATAACCTATTATTTTGAAAGATCACAATCCATAGTTGCCCCAGTACAAAGAATTTATACAATCAAGTTTTCTTACATCTACTCTGCTTTATATAACTTAATCTTTCTTTGACTCCTTTCTTCGCACATATTCTGTAATTGCATATATAAACCCTGCACTTTCTAGAAAATTGGGTCGTTGGAACCGAAATTAACTATTTAATAGCGATGCTTCTTTAAGGTATCTGGAAACACAGATGATTGCCTTGTGTGCAGTGCACCTGTGTAACAACTGCATCGAGGTGGTAGTCCGAAATTTATAATGCCAGTCTTCCATATGAGACTTTATCTGATGCTGCAACTGTCTCAACCACCTGTTCCTGTAACATCACAAGAGAAAGTTTTGTTCTCGGTTCAGTGTTTTTCAGCATTAAAAGCTGGTGCTCTACTGCTAATGGTCCTGGAAGCTGTCATTATTTGCTTGTGTGGAGATTCTTTTGTGAGAAAGTTCATTGTTCAAAACTCATGCTGCTTAATAACTATCTTTATGGCAGTACCTGGAGAGTGAGCAAGGGCAAATCAAGGTCCACACAATAAGATATTCTGCCAACAATGACATTGTAACTGAGGAATGAGGCTAGAAACAAGTTACACATAATTTGGAAAAATAAATGCTGTTATGGAAATTTTAATTGAAGGATGCGTAAATCAAACATTTCATATTGCATACTTTAAAAGACTGAATCTACAATAAATTATAATTTGGGTCAGAAGTGACTGAATAATGACTGATGTGTTGTTTGTTGCTTAAAATAGGTGACGGCTGGGGCATGCCAGATAATGATAAACTTATAGCCCGGGGCTAAACTCCTGTTGTCGAGTGGTAAAATCTTCAGACCTGAAATGGCCTTGTTATTAAAAAAAAACCCGCTATAAAGCTATTTTGCAAAGGTAGTTTGCATCAAGGCTTTCACAGTTAAAGCGGATTTAGGAGGAGGGGACAGATTGCAGAAAACATAATTCTTGCCATTCACCCAGTTGTACAGAGATGTGTTTTTGTAACGGAGATTTGATTCTGAATAAAAAACTCAATGAATGCATGTTGGATGAGCTGTAATTATTAGCTCTGCCAATCATGTAATGTATTCATCTGTGTTGGTTTTTCTATGTCTGTAAGCAAAATTACACAAACATCTTTCATGAAACATGATAGGAGGGGTTTAAATTAAATGTATTATTATTATTATTAAAAGAGGGTAATACCCATTTAATTCATGACTATATCTGGATAAAGGGGTGGGTCCCCCTCAAGGCCCCCCTCAAACCCCATCCCTCCCATTCCTTTCTATTATGTATAAACCACTCATAACACATGGATTTTGGTGAAATTTAAAGATGTAAAAGAAAAGAATCCATTGAAGTTTAAAGTGGATCCAGATAAAGATATTTAATTCGTCCTACAGTAGGGAAATTTCAAATTTCAGTTGAGGGGCAAAGTCACTACTTTTTTTTTTTACATCTTTGAAAGTTGTGAAATAGTTTTTTGAACTTTGTGATAAATTATACACAAACTACTTAATAAACAAACAGGAAAGGGTTTTCCTTTACCATTAAGTGATGGCTTATATCATGACTACTTTGTTGATCGGTCGTAGGATAGTAACACAAGACAAATACATGTAATTATTTGAGCTCTATTGCCATGCTATTGTACATGTGATCAGATAGTTTAGCTCTGTCGAGACACATTTGCCTCCTCAGCACGAGTATCTCTCTTGGAAAACTGATCCTTTCACTGTGTACCGAATATCCTATTGTTTGTGATAGGTGATAACTCAAAAACTGTTTCATGAATCATCTTCAAATTTACACCCACATAGATCTTAGCTCGAGGAAGAACTGGATTGATCTTCAGAAAGATATCTGGTACTTGGGATAGCTTTATTCTCAAAAATTGAATTAATTTATTAAAAAAAAAAATATTGAAATAACTTCACATTTAATTTTAGGAGCTTAAGCCTAGTTTATTAGATAGATTTACAAGAAAGAGCTTGAAGGGTTGGCTTCTGTACTTCCTGTATCATCATCATATAAATGTTGCTGTATGCCAAAACAAGTGTTTTTGCCATCTTATCGGCACAACACAGTAATATTCACTCCCTCTGCAACCATAAACACGAGAACGCCTGGAACTCTTGGAGAATTCCAAACTCAGTCTGAGGTATGAAGCACAAGTCAGGGTTAGGGTCAGAGAGCAAATGTCCCTCTCTATAAGAATAGACATTAAATTACACAAACCAAGCTGTAAATCAACTTCTAATTGAGAAGAAAACTGGTTTCTGCAACTACGATGCAATTTTTTAATCCAGTCCAACATCAAAAGCATCTTATTAATTTTGGCTTAGCTTTGGGTTTTGATTGTATGCATCTTCTACAGTCATAATCTTCAGTAAGTTTGAGTAATGACACAATTACATTATGACTAATGACAGGAGTTACTGAAGTTATCTGTGCAGAAAAATTAAAAAAAAGCCCCAAAAATATGAGGATTCCTATAATCCACAATTCTTACACTACACTATATTACATAAATTCCACAGCACCGTTAAGAGGACATCGGCGTTAACCTAATACCTAAGAGTCTTTTCAGAAATTTCTGTCAATATTTGGACTTTTGCAAGAAGAAATGTGATAGTTTGTGAAACTGCACCATATGCACACTTAATTTTGTATCACCTTGAAGTGACAAACACAATGATTTCAGAAATTATGGCAGAAATCTTTTGGAGATATAGCTCCCCTTAGTGTTGGAAATTTATTACCAACCTTTCCCCAAATCAATCAACTTCTTCCTTGTACTAAGGTGTATGTGGAAATAAAATTTGAAAATGATCCATGACATTTTTTTTGAGTTATTACTTTCATGTAAAGGATCCGTGGCGGCTTTCGCTCTGATGTTTCCATAGTGGATCGACTTTTCGGGGATATGATAATTGTGCTTAAATAGTGCTTTTCCATTGATATGGAAGCCAACATAACAGTGTGTAAAGTTGATGCATGCTCAACTGCCATGACCATCTGCAAAACCAGCACTGACCATCCTCATCTGTAATTCTGACGTAGAGCTAGGGAAGCTAGAATCTCCTGGTGTATCAAACAATAAGCCCAACATGATAAATTCAAAACTGGATGGGTTAAAGAGTATCAAAATCAAGACAAATCATCCGATTTGTTTTAACAGAAGAGCGATTCACTCGAAATCCGAAAGCCTCAGAGGAGATGTTTTACGTGGCGACAGCAGTGGAGGGATTTTATTGGATAAAACCAAGCTCTAATTTCTCTGCACTCACTCAATGCAGCAGGGAGAGCAACAATGAAATGATGTTAAGATGTAAGAACATTTTTAAAATATATGTAGTCTCAATTAAAATGTTCCGTTATTTAAATTATGAAAATATAATATTCTATATAAATATAATATTATAATATTCCTTAATATTCCTACCTTAAAAGACCTTTCCGGCTTATAACCATAGCCTTAATAGAAATGTACATTCTTTTTGTCTCAGCTCATTTTTGGTCAAGTGAAAAAGCCTGAGGACAATTTGGAAGATGTGACTTTTGCAGTCAACTGCTGTGGACATAATTTCTGGTAAATTCAGTGTTCTATTGGGCACAACACGCACTAAGCAAATCCCATGTACTGTAGTAATGGAAGTACTGGATATCACAAAGGCTGTAAGACTCCTCACAGACCTCTCCTCCAAGTTGCTATAGGGGGTATCATCTAAAAAATGTTTCCCTCTTTATTGGCCTTTGTCACTATTCCAACCTGTTTTTCAGAAAAGAACCAACCACAAAACCACCGCTGACCAATAACATATGGCCTCAACTCCTACAGTATCACTATGTGTAGAAAATGTTATTTTACAGGTTAGCATTCGTGCTAACTATGCTAGCTGATTTTTCCTCCACAGTTCGCACAGGTCAATGTGTGAAGCAGGTACAGCTCTCCTGCCATCTGTCACTGAGGCGTCATGAGGTTATGTACCGAGACATGGAACCGTGTAGGAGGTCTAACACAGTTTTGTTTCCTACAATGATTGACAGGAGTCTTAATCCCTGGGAAGCCAAAGGAAATAACGTGAAGATGCAGGTAATTACACTTTTTTTTTCTCCTGCAAGCCTTTCTACAACATGTGTGGCGTGTATTTGAAATTACCTTCCACGTATGAAAGGCTTAACAATGATTCTTTTGCTTGTGTTAGCTTGCACTTCATACCAATTTGTGGCATAGATAGGGAAGTATCACATTGTTATTAGAGCTTACAGCACAAGGGAACTAAATTATGAGTTGTTCTTACCAAGATTTACCTCAGACGCTGCACCCTCCGCTCCATTGACTGTAAAAATGTGTGAAGAATGCAATAATGACACATGGTGTGCACCGTATGAACTGCTGTTCTGACAGCACATGGGAGGTATGTCCCTGTGGCCATACTGACATGAAAACCAAATAAACATGCATCAGCTACACAAACGACTTCCTGCTTTGCACACAGCAAGCTATAATTTTTCTTGAAATAAAAGAATCTAAGACGTTCTTGACGCTTTCAAGCAAAGAAATTATGAGAAATCTGGGCTGGTTGAGGCCTGAAGTATTAATTCACATCCTGTATCCAGTATGGATAGCTCTGATTAATCACAGCAGAACTTTCAGTGACGCATAATCGTCTGTGTAGAATTTGCTCATTCTTGATAGTTTCATCACCTCCAAACATTCACAGTTGATTTGGGCCGAGGAATGTGGTGGATCATCCGGCAGCAGAGGGGGCACCTGAACCTGAGGTAACTGAAAACAGTTGTCACAGTCAGGCTGAAATAGGTTTGAGTAATGAACAGCTTGATGACAGACTAATGCTATATCAATATATCACAAAGCAAAAGTTTTGCCTTTTCAGATGCAGGAGGATGAATGAGGAGCACATTCAGGAACTGTTCTTGCACAATCACAGAGCTTATATTCAAGCAAATACAAATCCCTACTGTCTCCCAAGGTTTCTGTTCTGTTCCTTATGTGCACTACTAAAGAAACACTTAATCACACATAACAGCAAGTCAATGAAACTTCTGGTATATATAGCTGTCCTGTTAGGAAGCATAAGCTCTTATGAATCTGTTCACCTGCTTCCATGCAAATGAAAACACCACCAGGTGGATTGGAAAGGCAAGGACAATCCACAGCAGGACAACCCCCAAAAGGTTGAGTATGCAGGGAGTGGCCATGGACCATTTCTCTCTCTTCTTCCTTCTTGACTGATTTTTCTCTAGTTCTTGCATTTTGCTACTTTCCTTCTCTCTACTGGTAGCAAGATGTGATACCTGGAGCCCACTTTTGTTGCAGAGGTAGTCCAGCTCCTCCAGGACGACACATCCACGTGTCATCACAAGAAGGTTTTGCTGTATCTCTCTGCACAGTCTCCAGGGCTAGAAGAAAGACTGTTGCTCGAGGAGAGCTCGGCAAATTTACGCTTAAACACAAAAGCTAAGTGTTTAGGTCAAGAAACAAGTGATTTATAGTTTAACACTGATCACACTTTCTGACGTACCGGACCTGGAGGTATCTATAATCCAAGAAAACCTGCATATTGACTTTACATTTCTTCATCTGATGCAACAAAAAAAACGAAAAATTCCCATTTTTCTTGTTTCATAACATTTAAAATCAACAGAGTACCGGAGTATTAAGTATTAAGAAGCCATAAACTCATCATTGGTACATTCTGACATTGCAATGGGAAATTTAAAACAGACATAAACACATCCAGCAATTACACAGGATCATGATCACCCATAGAGTCGTATTTTTATCCACCTAGCAAATGCAAATCTAGTATTCTATCTTTTTAGCCATATTTTTGATCGCTGCAACTTTTTGAGGAAACTTTTGTTCTTTAGCTGGTGGATTTTTAAAGACCAAAGGTGCTTGTGGACCCCAACCTCAGACTTCATGTGTTAAAACATGGAACCATTCTTAACCTGCATGGCCTCAGTGTGTCACCTCTCTGCTGTCTCCTATTTACAATCAGGAGCAAACAGGAAATCTGAGCTTTGTTTTCCTCTGAGGTCAGAGTGTGCTTACACTACCTGTGCAAGTACCTTGCCACACGTTATCTTTACGTCCAATCACTTGTCTTTTTTCTTGTATGCACTGCCTCAGTTAGGAAACTATTCTGCTAACATTCATCAGGCACATTTCTTTATGAGCTTCATGAGGAATTACTGAGATAAGACACGCTCATATTGTAAATGTGGACGACTCTGGAGTTTGCACCAAAACAGCCTCTGTGATAGAGAAACAGTGGAAGGAAGTCATGCTTTCTGCCCAAAGATGATTGCAAACTTTTCCGAACCTGAATAAAAAGCCTTAGTTTGTCAGTTTAGAGGTTCACAGTAAGGTCACCTTAGCCTTTCAAAACTATGTAAACCAGTAGATTATTATAATAATGATGACTGCAAAGCTCAGACATTCACTCTGGCAATATTAGCCCTGGTTTAGATTGGTTGAATTCTCTGCTGCGTTGCCTTAAAACAACAAGTTTTAACAAGTGTCAATCCTTGAATTCTAGAGTGGAAAAAAAGATCTCACATGATCTCCTGTGCCAAATGGCAGGCATTGGAAGCCAGGGCAAGCCCGGCTACTACTTCTGTGCAAACATTATGCAAATCCTTTTTTGGTCTGCGTGACATTAAAAGCCAGATTGCATGTAAGCTTCCAGAGTAATGATAATACAAAGAAAACAATAGCATCAACATTACAGTACCTGTGGTTTTGGTGACCTTTAATCTCACTACAGCCTCTTATATTCAGACTACGTCTGGCAGAAGTAAAAAGGGAAACAGTTCAAAACACTCCAAAGATCTGTATCCCAATTATGCTCATTTTCCAGGTTGAAAGAGATTCCCTTGTAGTTTGGATTGTCTTGGACGGCCTTGAAACCTGCAACTGGTACTTCTGGAATTGTTGTTCCACATGTCGTTGTTTAAAGAGCAATTACATAAATCTTTTGAGGAGAACAGGAAGCTCAAAGACTCCCTATTTAGCTCAACTTGACTTTTAACCCAGTATCCATGGCAATGATGTCTATTTTGGACAATTCATCTAGTCACAATTTACGTCCCGTTATGAATGCCATTGTTGGAAAAGTGTTTTTCATGTTGTACGGTTGAAAGGAAGAAATGTAGCAGTCAGATGGAGAATGAATGTTAAACATGTGTGACATTGTAGTGGTTGAGTAGAGTTCACATAGAACTGGGAACCAGGAACCACTCTACCATGCTAGCATGAATTTCCATTCATTGTACCTTAATTTTCCTACAAGAAAATCAAGTTTTTAATTGTTTAACCTTTTCTTAGACCTATTGATTTCTTTTGCTGAGGAGGTTTTCACCTGTGTGTGCTGTTATGCCAGGTTCAGACGTCACAATGTTTGTCTTCCACGATGGTCATTCAAGACTCAAAAATAGCTTATGGCGCTGTTATACATGCAACACTACAACTTTGACCCCAGCCATTCGTTCACAACAAGACTTGCAATGTCGATGAGTAGGCAGGTTAGTCATGGCTATGGAAGCACTCTGTGTAAAGAGAGAATCAATGGTCAACCTGGTTCCTGGATATCATGAACAGGACACTGTATGTCCTTCATGAATGTGAAGCACATTTCAACAGACCTTTTCTTTTTTCATCGTTGTTCCACCTAGCAACATTGACTTCACCAGGTCTACTCAGCGCAATGTCTATGTTCCTCTATCCTGTTAGGCAACTTCATTTAAGGTCAGGGAAATTATTCAGAATGTTTTTTAACAAGCTACACTTTTCTGAATGGTGTTGTGTGGCATCGATTATGTCATACTTCACTGTGCATCCAGGACCTTGAATCTTCCTTACCACTGTTCCATCATTGTTTTTCTTATCACTAAATCAAAAGCTACTGCACCTCTTTTAAAAGGATTTGAAGACATTTCACCTCCAACCCAGGAAACGTCTTCCTCTCCAACTGATATTAATTGCCCCCAAAAATACTGAACTGATTTCCATGACACTTTGTAGAGGATGGGCCAGGCAAGCTTAACAGACCTTAGCAGATGGTATGCGCTTAGATTAGAAGAGGGCATTCAAGTCAAAGTTGAGGCTTGTGCATGAATCAGTCATTCATAACCACTAGCCAGGACTGCTTATGGTTGATGGAAGTATTAGAAAATTTCTGATAAGAATCAGGTGTTGATAGAGTAACAAGTTTCTTAAACCTCCAAACAGATTAGCCTTTTCAAATTATTTGAGAGTTTCCTGTTGACATTTTGTCTGTTATGGTGTTGCGTGCTTTTAAATAGGAAAACGCACATGGGGAATGTTAAACGGGAAAATTACATGTGGGACCGAAGAACACAGTTCTCTCAATAAGAAAAATAGAGACCATTTCTGCCTACGGCTCCCTCAGATGTGCATTTTGCTTTCCCATGGCTGCTTCATGTTGCTTGTTGCTGTCCCTCACTATCATTGTTTGGACAGCTTGAGGCCTCCTGAAGAAGGGAAAGTTGATATTTATGTTGAGGCTTTTGGACTGACCATAAACAGGAGAAGCTTTTTGACTGGAGCCAGGCAGTTTGCCATTGATACAAACATTTATTCATAGCATTCGGGAAAAACTGACAGCGTTCAGACAGCGTTTCCAAGACAGGTAAGGCTCACTCTTGAATCCCACAAGAGCTGGCAGGCTGCGTCATCCAGTGCTCCACTAACACACTTTTTCCATGGAACCCCTCTTGATTCTCTATCTTTTTCCGATTGATCTGCAAAGACGTTCCATCTCCATTTAGTCGTTGAGTGTGTTCCAGTGATAGCTAACTGCAGGAGCAGATCTCTGCTGCTGCCTGATTGGCTGAATGTGGTTCAGCATGAGGTCAGAGGTGTCTGTCGGTGTCATCCTCCGCCCAGAATAACACAGCTGGCCAGACCAGTGATGTCAGATGGGGGTTGATAATTAAATATCTGAGGCTGGCCAGGCTGGATGACATGGAGCTAATATGGTGCACGGAATGGTGTGCAGAAACAATACCATAATTCACCCTAATCACAAAATCGCATGATTATACAGCCCTCCTTGATCAACTGCACTAAGTATCTTCTTCCTAAGTATGTTGATCCTAATCTGAGTTTCACTTTATTAATCATTCATAACAGTGACCATCAAAGAAAGTAGTGCGATATTTAAAGAAAACTGACCAATAATGTTGACTTTGAATGTTTTACATTCAAAGTCAACATTATTGGTTAAAACACTATCTGAAGGTAAAAAGAAATGAAAAAGTAAAATCTGGTACATGATTTAATTTGTAGTAGAGACATAATCTTGAACAAAAGATTATGGCACATGGTATGCAGAACTCCTTTCAAATTACTATTGGTCATTTGATGCATTATCACCTACAAATTCTGTATGTTTTCAAGACTTAGTTTGTTTATCATTTCATGATGAAATTTAATATTACATGGGAATAATACTTTTTAATTAAATTAGCTCATCTTTTTGGTAAGACATGTATTTAGAAAATTATTTGACTCTTATCAGACTTTTGGTTGAATCACATTATATAATTCTGTTCAGTAAGTCCTCAAATGCTTTGAAATGTCAAAAATATCCTTATACTTGAATAACACTTTCTCAATAGCCATGGTTAAGGTGTCCTCCTTGGTGGCCGTTTTGACCTGTGGTGTCCCCCAGGGTTACACCCTTGGCTTCCTACTCTTTAGCATATACTGTACATGCTGCCACTGGGTCATATTATAAACATAAAATGAAGTGGCTCACATTTTTCAATTAGTAACAGGGACTAAAAATGTGCTAAACCAAACAACAGGACACTAAAGAACTTCTTATATATTCCTGTAATTATGATCTATTATGGGGCATTTTCTTGGGACACCTGGTGTTCGTCATCGTTCTGAAGCCAAAACTTTGAATCGCTTTGCATTAATACTAACATAAATAGAACCAGAAAAACTTTTCCTAGTTTTTTAATTAAAAAATCCATTGGCAGCACTCAAGCATATGCTTATGCTCTATGCATATGCATAGAGCGATGGCTCTATCTCCAAACATTTTACGGAAACAGCATTGTCTTTCCAAAAACAGCACCCTCATTACTTTGCCAACAGTTTTCACTTAGACTTCTAATGTAAACTATTTAAAAGATCTGTATATTTTACCACTGTGATTGCAGACACTATTGGCTTTAAGAAAAAACACTAAACACGTTAATTTGGTGGAACCATTGCTGTAATATGCACAGCATGGTGCTGTGTACAGTAGAATATACAGTAAATTGCTACAACAATTAATCACATTTCCACTGTGCTTATTCATGTAAGTGTGCAGATTTGTGAAACACAATTTTGTATGTATAATACTGCACCCCCATTATGCACCTGACTTAGAGGAATATAAGATCAAACACAGCTATTAACAATTTTTTTAATGTCTGGGCCACATGATAGACCAACCCTGCAGAGTTAATGGCTCCTCCTGCAACCAGAATAATATAACGCTCTTCTGGAATGCTTAGTAGGTTCCTGGAAGCCATTCCCCATTCAGCAAACAATCAGTGCCAGGTAATAAAAGAAGCATTTGTGCGATATGTCAGCAGTGTGCACAAGGCGAAAAAAAGTAGAAGGATGATGTGGCATGATTGCATTCACTCATCTCCCAGAGGGGAAAGCTATACTATTATTACCAGTGCCCATTAACACAGCTACAGTACTTCTCTGACATTGAATGTGGCAGAGGTGATGTCAGACGATACTTGTGTGATCACAACCACCATGAATTACAGTTCCTGACGTTCAGGTGTTCTCCGGTTACAGCAGCAGGTACAACAATGGGTTGTCAAAATTGAACGGAATATTATACAGAAAAACATGGCAGGATATAACATTGAGTGTGTATTGTATTACAAGGTGCATTTGCATGTTAAAAATATGAATAAGCATAAGCATGATCGACTAAATTCATGCAAGATTGCATCCCAAATTCACCTGACAATCGATGTTTGTGGGCTCATATGTATTCCATTGTTAATGCTACTTATGCCCAGGAGTAAATACCTTTAGCACTTTGAGATTTGATCCAAATGTAAAGTGCATTATAAATTAAATGTATTATTATTATTATTATTAAAGAATTGCTACTGTTGCTACTAGATGTGCTAAAGGATTTCCTCTTTAAAAGCAACAATAGCTGCCCTAATTGACACCTGTCTTTTAAATTCTGACAAACTTCATCTGCTTGTGTGAAAACGTGTATATGCACAGGCTTGAGATCCATCAGCAATCTACAAGACAGGGTGCTAGAGAGCCGAAAAGCTAGTCAGGACATGTGTGTCTTTTACACGGCCCTTAAAACACAGAAACACAGTCTAGTTTTGTCTCATCTGCCTGTGGTGTAACCGTGAGCTACAGACTTATTAAAACCATTCATCATTTCACAAGCGCGCCCTGTCACAGAGGTTTAGTAGCTGGGGGAAAGCAACCAACACGATCTGAGGAACAATGAAAATATTTGCTTTTATTCTGTCTTCGACTTTATCTGAACTTCTCTATGTAAACTGAAGCCTCGTGGCTATGTTCTCAATACCAGGATAAAGTGACATTAATTCTGTTTTTTTTTGCCTTAATGTGAACTAATCGGATAGTTTTGAATCCAAGTGTCTTTCATATGTGGTCCTGGAACAGATGCATATGTGATTTATTGCGATATGACATGAATGGGAACAATCAGATCTGACTTAATGTGGTTTGGATATCCTGAATGATGTCAAAATGACCAGAGGACAAGTCTGAAAAATTCAATCTTTCAGCTCCTTACATGCTCTCGGGTATCTACCAAGTAATTTGGTGTTTCGTGATTACTGTTGTTGGAGTGTCAAATGAATCATCCATAATATGATGAGGAGCCAGGTTTCGGTTTTAACTAATCTTAATATGGCAATAGCATAACCAGCTCTACCTTGTTGCTGATTAGGTTGGTGTGGCAATGTTATTTAAACCCCTGAAAAGTCAGGGATATTATAGAATCGTCATCACAGCCGCAGTATCCGCCTTGTCTGCCGTAGTTTGTTTGTGTTAACGTGCTAACTTAATAACTAGGCCTTTATCATGGAACATTTTTTTTTACATTTCATACCAACATGACCCTGAGTGTAGAACTGTTTTGATTTTGGCCAAGCTCTGTTGTATAATTCCAACACTGTGGGAGGAGCTTGATATCCTAAAGTGTTTGGGCCATTCAACCAGTGATTTAGTCCATTTTGGTCCATATCAATCAACTTTAGACGATCCATTGGGTATGTGTATATTTTAATCCAATATTCATGTTTTACTCAGTAGGGGGAGATTTTTCACAAAAAAGCTGTTTTTCAGACATAACTTGATATTTAATTTGAGGAGTTCAATAAGGGGGATGAAACGATCCTACCGCACAAGAAGCCATAAAAATAATTTAACATGCTGTAATGTGCAGGTCAACCCACTAGTTAGTGCTTTTTTTTTTTTTTCCTGTTGTGATGTGCAAAAACCTTTGTCTTATGCAAACCTGCTATAATGTGAACATCTGTGTTGTGTGTTAAATACACCAGAAATGCAAACTTTTTTTGATACAACATTGTTTAAAGTAAGGCAGATTACACACAATCATCATCAATCATTCATCATGAAAACCCAGATTCATGCCACGGTCACAAACATTTGCTAAAGGTCATCCACACTATGCTTCCCAAATCGGAAAGTAGTAGAGATTTGATCCACAGTTCTGGGATACAGTGTTATAAGAGGCATCTTCAAAGTTTGGTTTTCATCTATTCTAGCTCTCTTCATTTTTTCCTGCACTTATTTAGAATAAGGGGCTCGTTTTGATTTTGAATCAGTCATTAACGGACTTAAATCAGCAAATTAAGGTCCTTTTAATTCAGCTACTGATGTTATCAGAAATACATCGATCCATCCAACCTATGATTCAATATGTGTTGAATATGTAGTAAATCAAGCAGTTTTTGTAGAATCTTAGCAGTTTGTGTTACCAAAAGTTTATATCACAGTGTCTCTTTTCCTCTTAAGGTCTGCTTATTTATGGTTAAAAGGTTGTGTATGAATGAATATAAGCGCCTGTTGACTGCTGGGATTGTTAAAGAAAATCCTCTTAGTTGCCACACAATGTTAAACACTGACAATGAAGCCCCGTAATGTGGCGATCAGGAGCAATCTCATGGCTGTGTAGATGCTAAACAGCCTGGTGTGTTGGGTTAGGCCCCCCAAAAGAAGAGTGCGCCTTGAATGAGGCAATATTTTTCAAATTGTCTGCCTTGTGAGTGATGATAGAGCTTCCTGTCACATTTTTGTCCCTGACTACAGGGGCTCCCTTTCAGAGGAGCTCTCAGGCCCTCCGACACACAAGCACCCTTCCGGCCTTGTTTGCATTCAAATGTAATAAAACTAAGAGGTGACATTCCCTCTACAGCTAGGCAGAAAACGGATTAGGTCAAAGCGTAAGGCTTCTTGGGGATCCGTCTTCGGTGGCTAGTCACACCATGGAAGAAAGGAGGCCTCACTAAGCTCAGCTTTGAGAGCCAATTGAGGGGCTTTGCTATCCCTTTCACACTTCCAGTGTTCCCAATGGCAGCTAGCCAGCCATGGTGACCCGCTAACAGACAAGGTTAGTCATTCAGCACAATCTCCTCCCAGTGCCAGGGTGCAAAACCTCCAACGGCTCAGAGGGCTGCATTCCCGTTTGGTTTAATTTAAGTATAGATCGGCAGTACAATTCTAATGTGTTATTATATATAGATATACTGTACTAGCTTATATGTAATATATGGAACAGAAACAAAATCTGCTGTTTTATTACTGAATATCTTATTTTATTTTGCCACCTTCCCAACATATTCCTAATCGTCAAATATACCAAAGGTAAATCATAATTATATCCCTGAAAAGTTGGCAATATTATGGAATCGTAATCGCTGCAACAAAAGAGCCTTCGTGTTAACTTGATAACTACATAAGTATGTCATGGATCCTTTTCCAAATTTTATGCCCAAGTAGACCCTAGTGCTAATTTTCTTAGAAAGTTACCTAGCATATACTTTATCTCCAAAGGTTTTCGTACCATAATTTCTCTACTCTAATTTAGACTTAAAAAACAGCAGTATCAGCGTTGAATGTGACATCTTACATATACATTAGACAATAGTATAACATGGCAAACACAGGACATTTTCACCACAACCAATTTCAATAACCTTTGTTAGTTGTTAAACGCTACTAGCTATTTGAAACTTATCTAGTTGTTTGTCACCAACATTTCCAAAACATGACTAACTGGTCTTGCCTCTCCATCATGTGTTTATAAAGATGTCAAATTCGCCACTGTTACTACCTCCGTCACCACCAGCCCCACATCACATAGCATTTCAGATGAAACTTGTGCACATATTATGCTTAGACTGTACCTAACAACAAGTATATATCCCAGAAGTCCCATGCATTGTAGAAGCAATCCCACTGATTGAACTCCTCAAATCTACTGTAGCTCAGTGGATGGAGCGTCCGTTTCTGAATCAGAAGATCGAATGGACAGATCGAACCCCAGCAGGTCTAGATGCTGTAGAGTCCATGAGCAAGACCCTGAACCCAACGTGCTCTCTGGGCTCTCAAAAATTGGCAGCCAACTGCTTCCTCTGGTATGACTCAAATGCAAAGAAATAATTTCACTTTGTGTTACGTTGTATGGTTGTATGTGATTTATAGAGAACAGTTTTATTATTATTATTATTGAAAAACATTCGTATATCTGTTTTTTCATAATAAAGCTCACCCTAGTGAGTAAAATATGAACTATTAGAGAAAAAGATGATATATACAAGATATTTCACCTTGGGTCAATTCATATTGATTGACTAAAATTTCAAATACAACTACTACTACTACTTAGGAAGTAATGGCCCGAAAACACTTTCCCAAATTCAATCTTATTTTTCCTGGCACCAAGGTATTTTGAACTATAATGAAAATGATCCATGACATAGATTTTGTGCTATTGCGTAATACCAAGGATTTGCGGACAAGTAGCGATTATGATTCCATAATATCCCTTACTATTTGGGGATATAATTATCCCACCATGATTAATTCAAAAACTGACTCTGACTGGTCATAAATCAGGCTCACTAGAAAATTTGCACAGATAATCCTCCCCTAAAAAAGCATTAAAAAAATATACAACCACCACCTCTTAACAGCTCTTATTTATCATTGGCCTATACTTAGATGGTGGCTGCTCTGAGCAGGACATGTTTCTCTCACAGACCCATCTGTATTCAACTGTTTATTTTCCTGCAGACCCTTACATTATGCTTGTTAATCACAGATTAAAACCAGTTGACTGTCTGCAAAGCATTGTTTGTTTAAAACTTCACTCTCTGTTGACATTGGCTTAATCCGCTGCAAGACACAGGATGCTGCTATTTGAACTCAAGCAAACGTTCCACTTAAATGCTATGGGACAGAAGTTCAAATCACCACATGTTCATGATTCCTTCTTCTTTTAACTGTGCGACATGTGAGTCAAGTAAAATAACTCAGATCTTTTATTGATTATTTGAAGAATTTACAGGTTTCACCAAAATATCACTGAGCTTTCTGATTGAATAATCAGATGAATCTACATTAGTCCAGTTTTTGCACACACTCTCCCTAATTCTTGGGTTGATTAACAGAGGGCTCAGGCCCTGGGGCGCCATCTGCAGGTTTGATATTCTATTCTATTTGAATAATTCTATTATTAGTGAATTCACACACTTTACTCAAGTACTTTTCTCTAAAATTACATTGGATTTATCAGTGTGTCATGTGTATGAAGTATTTAATCTTCAAACAGCTCTTCAAGAATTTGCAGCCCTTCATGGAATGTTATTTTGAAATAGGCACAGTTTGACAAAACTACATATTTCAAATTGATTAATTGTTAGTTTTAATTAAATATTTTAAACCTGAGTAATTGAAATCTCTTCATTCGTTTCAGAATTGTATGTCTTTTTGATACTGTTTTACACATTAAAAAGGATTTTTTTTTTGTTGTGTATGTTTGATGATCAGGGCTGGATGAGCATTCTGTTTTAAACCTGAGCTTACAACCAAATCTTTAGACAACGCATCTGAGAACAGATATCATGTGATAGCTGAGGTTTTAAACCACCAGCTAAGCAGCTGTGAATATCATATGTCATACTTACACCTGTCCAACTGTCCACACCTAATAACACACACAGTTCCACTGTAGTTTATGAATGACAAATTTTAGATTAAGCTTAAGTACTTATACGGCAAGGACCGATTAAAAAAAGATGTTTTTAAGGGTATTCCTTCCTATAAGAAGGAAGTTTATGACATGACAGACACTAAAAACACAGGCTTACAATAAACTACTCTACAAGGGTTTTGAGAGTCCAACCAACAAATTTAGTTGATTGTAAATAAAAAAAGTTAACAGATCATCAGGGTCACAACATTTTGGGAAGGAAACAGGCAAAACTATAAGGGAAAAGGGCCCTCCCCAGGAAGGCACTCATATTACGGCATTTTGATCTGCCATCCCCTACAGCAAGGGTAAATCCCCAAAAAGCCCCCAATCACATTGTAAAAGCAATTAAACTGATTGAACTCCTCAAATTAAATGTGAAGTTGTGTCTGAAAACAGCTAAACATGAACTATTAGAGCAAAATATGGCATATACGAGGCAGTGCACCAAAGTTAGACTAAATCGGAACAACGGTTTAGAAATTATGTCCAAGAACTATTCAAGATAAAGTTCCCTTAGTTTTGGGAAATATTCAACCGACCATTTCTAAAATCAATAAGTTCTTCTTCGTCTATTGGGGTGTGAACGTAACCTTTCACACGTGGTCTAGATGAGATGCACATCTATCTGATCACTGTGCTTGAAGTTGGATTAAACAAAAATACCAGAGAGGAGAGATGACAATAACAACATAGACCTGTGCACCATGGATAGGTTTCAAGTTCATCACTGGGTCGACACAAGGGGACGAAATAACCATTCACATCCACATTCACACTTATTGACAATTTGGAGTCACCAGTTCACCCGTACTGAATGATTTGTTGAGGAAGCCAAGCACCCAATGTAAACCCATGCAAATGGGTTAATTTAAAAATGCCATCTTTGTTCACTTAGTGCTTTTTATGTATTCACAGAAGAGATCACAGAGGTCATGATTGGTTTCTGTGTTTGAAAAACGCAAATCCTCAAATACTTTACCTAACCAATAAACCAGAAATTGCTTTCCTTTGTTTGAGAAGAAAAAGACAGTGACGGCCCAGATACAGGATAGGAAACAGAATTGCAATACTTAATTTTTGGAACAAGTTTCATTCAGTCAAATCATCACATTATGTGTCATGCAGAGAGTAAAAGTTTGCACACGAAAGAGACAAATTTTCAAACAACTGCAGGACTTTCCACAGAGTCAATCAAAATCAATCTTTTATGTTTTTTCAAGTTGAATTAGCATGATGCTTTTATTTCGAAAGTCTAATCATAACACAAAAATACCTATACAGACACAGACAGAGCTTTACAGCCATGTTCAGCATTATTTATTTACATGTTTTGTGTATAATATTGACTTCTGTCTCAGCTTGAAGATGTTTCAACTCTCATTCAAACAGCTTCTTCAGGTTTATTGACTGGAGGGGAACCAAGGATTTTATAACTCCAGTGGGTACTGTTATAGAGAGATTCCCCAGCAGACAATCAAACTTCCAACAAAAGTTCCCAACAACTTATATCCCCCTCATTAGTTATATACGGCCAATTGACAGCAGCTCTCTATGTACCATCCAGGTTACCATGACCTGGATGAATGACAATCTACACAGATAAATATTTTGGAGAGTTATCAGATACAGACAAGATGGACAAAACAGAGCAGTACCAGCAGAAATCATAGGGGGAGCTGAAGTTGTAATTCAAGGAAGAGGAAACAAATGTCTTCAGACTTTAGACAAGTAAAAATGTGTTGTCCATATGATGAGTTGTATTTAATGGCCTCCCAGACAATCGCCATGTACGACAATTCCTGCTTTTAACTTACAACGTAAACGCTGTCACATCCTCCTCGAACATATCCATGTATGTTGTTTAAATGTTTTGACTGCCATCCTGCAAATATAATGGATATATTGATTCCAATGAAATATAGGTGGCCATTTACTCAACAATCTGTCCAACTGTCTTTGAACATTGGAAATGGAAGATTGAGTATGGATTTCAAAAATAAACCTGAAAATTACTATTTCCCTTCACCTAGCAAATTAAATCTTCTGTCTTGTTTATATTGATTTTGTTTTGAACATTTGAGTTTGTAGATAAACCCTTGCCATTTGTCCCAATAATAACTTTCTTTGAATTGGATAGGATTAGTGAATGCTTATATAGTCATACTGGTTATCAACTCATTGACCCAGACCCTTTTGGCCTCTCATGGGTCACCTATATTTCCCACAACTCATATCCTAATCCTCACGTCAACATTTTAATACCACCAGAAAGTCAGTGATATTATGGGATTGCCACTGCATCTGCCGCATCCTTCGTATTAACGCAATAACTCAAAATCTATTTCATGGATCATTTCCCCATTTTATACCCACATGTGAAAGGAAAACTGGACGGATATTGGGAAAGGACATTTGCATGTTTCTGACACTATAGGGGAGCTTTAGTTCCATTAGTCATCAATAATTTAGTTTATTGTCAATTTGGTGCAAAGGAATTGACTTGAGGAGATCTTTCTCATTTTTTTTTTTAACCTGTCCTATCCAGGTGCCTCGGCATGCAGAATGAGGATCTGTCTACCTTGCAGTGCCAGACGTATTTAAGTCTGCAAATGGGGAGTCTGTCATACTCCTCCAGTTGCGTGAACTGCATTTTATTATAATTTTTATATGTTATTAGTCGATGAGGAGACTGGACCGTAAGGGGGGCTCAGGGGGATGGGGGAAAAAAGTGAGAAGAAAGGGAGAAACACAACGGGGGTTCGGGTAATAAGGACCCTCCACCGTGCCACACGGCCCCAGAGAGCATGAAGAAACCGAGGCCACATGCCAACCCCAAGGGAAAGCCAGCCAGAGGCCCGGACGGAGGTTGACCTCTCCCAAGTACAAGTAGGGACCACGTCCCCCAGAACCAACGCACCCGAGACCCGCCCAGCACCCCAACCCAGAGCCCGCCATATGCCGGGGAGGCCAGGACCCCCCAAGATCACACCCCCGAGGGAGTGCGACGACACCCCACCCACGGCCAAACGGAGACACCCGACAGTCCCCCCAGGGCAGGAGAACCCCCCCACACACACACACATACCGTGTGCATGATGTTGGTGTGTGCATCTATAGTAACGTGGATATGTGGTATCTAAAGTGCTGTGAATAAATTTAGAACAAGGTGTATTATTATTGCTGAAGAAAACTCTTACAGAGCCCTTTACCCTTTGGGTACTACAGTACCCAACGCTAAAACAAAATAGCTTTTGTACGTGGCATTCTGTCCACTGTGTACACGTTACAATGCCGACATCTGATGCCAGTATGCACAATGGTGGTTAAGAATTTTCTTCAGCAGGTATGATACTCCTACTGTACTGTAGATTTCGGTTCTGTGCATGTGCAGGGTCATTATTTTGTTTATTTGTTGTTTAAGCGATGGTGATTGAAATTTTTGTGTAAATCTCATGACTGCATGACCCGGAAGTTAAGCAAAGCTACCACAGCTAATCATAATATCATGAAATCTTTGTGCATTTTATCAGTTTTATTTACAAAATGAAGCAATAAAAAAGTGCAACCTGGGATTCATCACTTTGAAGAGCCCTTCGAATTTTTCTTAATGTGTCGCGGTGTAGCTTTTGCAGTGTGTGTCTTGTGAAATTGTGAAAGTATCTATCAATTTGACAGCATGCGCATGCTGTCAAATTGATAGATGCTTTGCATTTGCACCTGTCCGCCACCGTAGCTGCTGGTTGGGAAAGAAAACGATTGCAACTTAGTTACGGTTAATTTCCTTCCCTCCGTCTTTTCTGAGCAACAATTTGGATCAATTTTAACCTTAAGCATTTTGTTACTCTAAAATGAGAACGCTGATGAGATATACTGTTTTACACAAACTAATTGTTAAACTATTGTAATGGAAAGATGGGCTTGTAATTCATAATGAAAAGTTTGGTGGCAGACGGATCCAATCATGGCTGTTCAAGCAACAATAATTATCCAGTTCATCAGGCCATCTGTCTCGCCACAACTTGGAGCCCTTAGTCTTCCCGAAGGAATTATTTTCCATGCTGCCATTGACCCAGTCATTTCAACGAGTCTGGCTTATAAGTGGGTCCCTTAAACATGGTGTTAAATGGTGGTATTTTGTTTGCTAGCTTCAGGGAGTCAGTTTCACCACCTGTAGAAGGAAAATAGATATAGTCATTAGTCATTTCAAATTTTAATCCTGGTGTTTTTCAGAGACAAACAGGATACAGGTCAGTTTTCTGGGTTGGAAACGTCAAACAAGAATTTGTTTTCATGGCTGAAAACTTGGGGTTATATGAAAAGGGACAGACGTGTTCGAAGGGGTGATGTTCTCAGGGTCATCAGTGGTTCTCTGCGAATACATATTAAAACATGATAGTAGTCGTTAAAAGGTTATTTATATCTAAATCTATATATGTATCAATATCTTTATCTCTCTCTCTCTCTCTCTCTCTGTCTCTCTTTCCCTTTATATATTTATGTGTGTGTGTGTATGTGTTTATCATTACCATTACCATTCAGAGGACTTACTCTCAGCTGTTAGACCCAGTTCTCCTTTTTGCTCTCAGCTCACAGAACGATGCCCTGAAGTTCTTTAGATTTGTCTTGTAGAAAGCAGCAAAGCGTTGCCACAAAAGTGATTACAAAAGCTCTTAGGGTCAACATGGTGTGTTGTGGCAAAATTCAGTCCAGCCTTATGTTCCTCTCTGTCAGTAGTGACTTTCTTCTTCCGTCTCCCAATGTCTTTGGAAAAGTGGTCTCCTAAAAAATATTTTTGACATTTTTTTCTTAGTTTCTGAATGAGCTTGTGCAAAGAGCACTACTTGGAGGAATTTTGGAAGATCCGTACCTTCTGGCAAGTTTCCCACTTGTTCCCACAAATCTTCTCCGCTTCAGATCATGTGTCTTCACTGTGGATCTGTGGAGTCCCAGAGCCTTAGAAACAGCTATGTAGCCCTTTTTGAATCGACATGAATCAATCACCCTCTTCTCATCTTGTCTAGAATTTCTTTTAATTTGGCACAGTGGGCTCCTCTTACAATCCAACGTCATGCCTCCGATATATTTCAGTAACAGTTTTACTGAACAGAGTTGGGAGTAATCAGGGCTGGGTGTCTGCAGTCCAGCAGTAGTTTCTAAGGGAGCAAGTACTTTAAGACAGGTCCAGCTAGTGTTCTAAAACCTTTTTGGTTCAATACATACAATTGCATTTAAATTGTCAATTTATTGTTTTTTCAGGTTGTTTTGTATTCTATTTAGTGCAGTTTGATGATCTGACATAGTTAAGTACATGATACACACAAATAGAGAAAAATCCAGGAACGTCAGAGCACTTTCTGTAACAATAGTTTGGGAATAGAGCTGGGACTCTTATTAGAGGTCACAGTTCACGTCTGCACCTGCTGGCTTTAATGACAGAATTACAGGGAAATGTTTTATCTCTTCTGTCCCTACTTGCATATTGCTGTACTAAATTAATGTCTTCATATTGAATGCGGTGAGAGGTGGAACCTTGCATGTGAACACACAAAGGAACGCTGCACCGAAGCGCTCCCAATCATCTAATCTACAGTAAGATGGCTCTCCACACCTGCATTTCAAAGGGAGTCCTTAAATCTCCTTAACTTAAAGAAGGGAAATATTTGGGATGAGTTTTATGGTCTAAACCAAAGCTTGCCCTTTGTCTGAAAGCTAATTATGCCTTCAACTAGTCTCATGACTCAGACAGCAGGAAAATTACTGAGCTGTCCGCATCAGTCAAACAGCCCGCCTTTGGAGGAATGACGCATCACGGCGATATATTGGGGAAATGCCCTCCCCCTGTTTCCCAGGAAACAGGGGGAGGGCAGTTCTTTCACAGGTCTGTGAAAGAACTGTCACTTTCCTTAAGGCTTCCGTGTCACAGTGGCTGAGAGATAAGCAATAACAAGAGTTTGATTTTACCCAGCTCTATGTCTTAGCTCCAGTTCTGTTCAGGCAGAGAGTAGAGGGTTTGAGGCCAAGACCTGATCTCAATCATCAGATCTACAGGCAAGTTGAGATTTTTCCAGGAGGATAATCATGCAAAACAAAATTACTATAGAGGGGGTATTTTCTTTTTCTCTCAAAACTTTAGCTGGATATCTACTTCAATTGTAAACACAGATCTGCAATATGGGCACCAGATTAATTTTTTGAAATGGCATCAGATCAAGCCGGCGTTCACCACAGAATAACCGCATAATTGAGAGATCTTTTGACCTTTTTTCAATTTGAATACAGAGCTCTTAGATAATATTTCTCCATTCAGTACAATTTAACTTTGTTGGATAAACTATTTCTTATGTTGTAGTAAAAAGGTTGTAGATCTCCTCACTTTGGCACGAGTGTGTTCTGTGGAGCATTTTATTTACAGGATTTGTCCTTCCACTGTTACTATTTTTCCTCAGTACGAATGACTGTAGAAGTCAGTAAAAGACAACTTCAGTTGACCAAGGGTTGTTTTGTGGATATTATTTAGCCCAACAAGCTGAAACTCACTTTGTGGAACTGAAAATTTCCAAAATGATTTTCTAAGTTTGTTATTATTATGAGCAATATTTTCGGGCCTAGACAAGCCATAGACGAAAGCTACTGGAAACCTGGATTTAATGTGAGACAATATGTTAGAAGACGTTTTTAACTGGCTGGTAACATTCATCCAATACTTCAGCAATATAGCTTCATTGTACTCGTTCTTTCATGTTACAGTTATACTCACACTCCACATCACTGCCAAGTCTTTACAGACTCACCTGTTCCACCATTTAATGAGCCTCATCAGTCTCAGCAAAATTATCAGCCACCCCCACGATCAGTGCCTGGCCTAATTAATAGCAACCACACTGATATAGATGCATTTTTACATTTTGTTCATGTTGCCCATTTCTGATTTGTTAAAGGCAGTTTGTTTTTTTTCGTTCAATGCTTGCTGATGAAGAAATTTATTGGGTCTCCATAGGAAAATGAATAAAGAGTATAGTCGAGACCTGCTCTTTGTGGAAAGTGCCTTGTGAAAACATTTGTTGTGAATTTATAAATAAATAAATTTTAAAAAAATTTCACCAACTAAGAGGATATAGCATGACCCTTTCTTGAAACCTCCATAAAATATTATATATAGATATTATTTTTCACCTTAACTTACTCAATGACATCAACTAACATTAGTCCTAACCATCAAACATCTAATTATTTTAAGGATTTTATTGGAAGATTCTTATTTTCCCTTGGTCTTAATCAATGGGAAAATGGCCTTATAAGCCTTAAAGGCAGATTTCAAGATATTTCTTGGGGGCAGTATTTTGTGTCAATACTATTTTTTTCTACTGCAACTTAAAAGCAGGTGTTTAATTTGTGGATCTAGTTTTGGCTGGACAGAGGTAACCTGGAGGAGGTATTTGTGGGGAATGAGAGGGAAAGTTACAATGCTTTCACAAGCATGTTGAATATATCTATTCAGGAAGTTCAACACCTGGTCCATGCTATTCTTTGTCACAGCGGGAGCATGCATGCTGTCCGCTTAAAATGATCATGTCTTCATAGACGTCACCTCACCGATTCTGCCTCCACATTAAGTCATTACTTTCAAAACTTCTCCCGTGCAAGTTATTAATAGACATAATTTGGATTTAAAATTACAGCTTTAATAATGATAAGAAGCAATGAGCTTTTCTTTTAAGTCAAATCCCAATCTAATGGAACACGGATAAGTCCTACAGATCAACATGATGCAAACATGTCAGGGGTCATGAAGAGAAAACCTTTAAAAAAAGAAGAAAAAAGATCCATTGCTTATTGCACAAGCCTCTGTGTTGCTGCATTGCAGTGGAAGTAAAACAAACATGCGGAAATAAGTGAGTTTGATTGACATTAGTTGAGGAATTTAAAACTTTTGGCAAGTTTGGACAATTTTTGCAATGGATTTAGATTTCAAAAAGAAATAACTGGAGGAATAAAATATTTTCATTTCTCTCAAACAGTTAGCTGGATATCTACTTAAATTGTAAACACAGATGTGCTATATGGGCACCATATTCATTTTTTGAACAATGTTCTCTTTATATGTCCCCTCCTGTGATCATTTGTCAGCCTTCAACCCCTCCCACTCTCCCATTTTATCTTTCCCAGCAGACGGACAGCAGGTCCAGGTCAGTCAGTCAGGTTGGTTTTACCTGCAGCTGAACTCTGCACCACCTCCTATTGTAGCCGGCAGCACCGGCAGTGCTCTTCTTATCCACTAAGCAAACGATAAATTCCAGGTTCATGGCCTGAGGCTGAGATGCTTCCACAGCACAAGGTCATAATATGTTTTACATGGAGCTGCTAATGCTTAAAGGGGGGATTGGGATTTGTCCACGTGCTGCAGCTGATATCTAGGAAAGGATCATGTAGCTGGATGTCGGAACATTTCCAAGATTGTAATGACATTTACATATAGACGTTTTACCGTCATGGCTAGATTGAGTACATACTAAATTCTGCAATATTATATAATATTATATTGTATTTTAATTTTGTATTACCTGATACTTACATAGAGTATAGCAAATACATTTTAATCTGTGTTAAACCCATAATAATCCAAACCTATTTCTTATACACGGGGGATATATAATAGAATAAACACACCACAGTAGAATTAAGGCTTTGCTGTCGTCATGTACAACAAGGGTGTTTACCTGAAATCTCCTGTGTTATACAAGCAATCATTCTGATGTGACTCCTCAAATTAAATGTTAAGTTATGTCAGAAAAAAACAATGTTGGTGTAAAAAAGCTTCCTGTAGTGAGTGCAATATGAACTATTAGAGAAAGATTTGCGATATACAGGACAAATCTCCATTAAATTCATATGCATCGGATTTAGATTAAATCAGACCAACAGCAAGGTAGCTTTGTTGGACAAATGTGTTTTTACGTTAGAAAGCTTCTCCTAGTGAATGAAATATGAGCTATTAGAGTAAAATATGATATAAATGAGGTAGATGTCCTAGAGTCTATTCATATGCATGAAGTTTGGACTAAATTGGATCAACATTTGAGAAACTATGTCCCAAAAACTTTTGGAGATATCGCTCCCCTATTGTTGGAAATATACAATCGACCTTTTCCCAAAATCCTTCCTTACACTTAAGTTTATGGTGGTATAGAATTTGAAAATTATACATGAAATGGTTTGAACACGAAGGATCTGCGTACGCGTAGGGGGACGCAGCGATGTCGGTTTTTGGCAATATAATTCTTTTTAAACTACTGCAACCAATGTTATAGATGTGTATTATTACATACAGTGTACGTTAAAACTGGCTTTCATGGTACATTTTTTGCTGATTTAAAAAAAAAAATCTCTTTGACGGCTTCATGTTTTGGAATTCTTAATAAATTCCCAAACACACACAAAATAAACATTTCCAAAACACATCAAAATTTGAATTTTGTTGATTTTCCAGCACAACAATATATGCAATTATTTTAAAAATAACACATATGGAGAAAAATTAGAAAACTAAACAACAGTTTCATGTAGTGTTATCTTTAGCCTTAGCATTATAGTAACATCTGACCAAAATTCTTTTTTTTAGCGTAACATGGAGTTGTTTCGCATTCCTCAAAGAGAGTTGTGATTAAATTGACTTTTCAGAATTTACAACGGTCATGCTCTGTTCAGATAGTTGGCAGGCCAATGTGCAAAATTTCAGTGTAAAATAATCCGCAGCTGTTACACAAATTCTTTTGGGTAATGGCGGTGGAGATATGGCAAGTCAATAGAAATAATTTAGTAAAAATCAACAGTAAAGTTGTATGAAGAACTTTCCATGATATTTAAATGACATTTAAATGATGACCTGTGTCATCTTAGATTCCAATTGGTTTAAGGCCTCAGGAGATTGTAATATGAAGTAATATGAAGTTGTAATATGAAGAAGTTGTAATATGTAAAATTTATTGGCATCTAGTGGTGAAGTTTCAGATTGGAGCCTATGTCAGAGCGCAGCCCCCCGCTTCCCTATCCAACAATAGACGGTGATCTTTAAGCCTCAAAATTATCTACTCAGTAATACCCTTGGTCAAAACTTTCATGGAAAATGAGGAATTGTGTTATTTTTTTCCACATTATTGTAGCAATGATAGTATACCAAGGGGCACCATGGGGCACGAGGGCATGTTCAGGGAGCGCTGGACAACTTAACTGGGCAAACGGGCAGCGCAAAATTCGTGTCTAGAGTCTTGAGACATCTTTGTTCCGATGCTTTCCACACTGACCCAGAGTCATATGTAGCGAACTGCTAAGGAGGAAATATACCTGGCTGCCAGTAAACTTCCCACCAAAGGATCATTCTGCAAGGAGTGGCCAAGATGAAAAAAGTTTGTAAGCCTCAACATATTCCTAATCATCTCATTGTTCTTTGTTGTATTGTAGAGGTTAAATACTTCTTTGTCGTCTCTGCCATTTCAACCTAAAAATGTGGAAAGCCCTCTAAAGAGCCAGTGCATGTTATGTCCATTCTAGGCAATTGTAAAAATATGGCAGCCCAACACAGCGGAGTCCATAGAAGAGGACCCACAACCTCTGGAGAAAGGACTTTTATCTGTAAACCAAATTTATGATATTGTACGTTGATGTGGCATATCAAGGCTAATGTTGAAAATACATTTATTTTCCAGTTTTATGAAATGCTATTAAAGTTATTGTATTTTATATGATCATTTATGAAGTACTTAACTGTTTACTTTCCAACATGGAACAGTTTCCCAAACAGTGGAACACATATTAAAGATTCTCATTGTTTACTTCTTATGCTGCACTGTACTCTACCTAGAAAGCTCTCACATACTTTTATACATATTTTCTGCTTGGCAGAATTTCAGATAATTTTAGCCAAAGGAAGAATACATGAGGTTACAGGCAGCTTCATAAAAATGAAACAGAATTATGTGAGCTTCTGCCAACTGAGGGCTCTGAACCCATGGTCTGACTTTAAAATAAGACCCATATAGACCGTGATATTGTATTTAGATATGTTCAAAGTCCTGAGCCTTTCTTTTACTTCACAGTTTGCCAAGACTGGGAGTTGCAGGTCTTGCTGGGATGTTGGGTGTGTTGGCGGTTTGATCCAATGGAGCAGATGTTCACCAGAAGAGTCCAGTATTCATTTGAGGCTTGATGAGTCTTAGCGCCAAGTTTAAATAATTGACTCCCTCACCGTCTAAATTTACACTATGTAGATAGCGGTTAGCCATAACATTATAACCACTTGCTTACTATTGTGTAAGCAAGTTCTCACCAATATTCTCTGATTATCTGAGGCATAGGCTGAACAATAACTCTGAAGGTGTGCTGTGGTATCTATTACAAGGAGATCCTTAAGTCTTGCCTCCTTGGTTCAGACTTGTTAGTCCAGCACATACCATAAATGCTCATTTAGACTGTGATCTGGGGAATTGGAGGTCAAGTCAACACCTTGAACTGGTTGTTGTGTCCCCAAAACCATTCCTGAACCATTTTTGCAGTGTCACAGGGAGCATTATCCTGCTGGAATAGGTCTCTACCATTGGGAAATACTGTCTCACTGAAAAGGGTGTACTTGGTCTGCATCATTATTCAGGTCAATGGTATGTGTCTAAGTAACCACATAAATGGTAGGACAGAAGGTGTCCCAGCAGTATATCTTCCAAACCATCACACCTCTGACTTGCCTCCTGGTGCCATCTATTCCCAAGGTGAGGGATGTACATGTATCCAGGCATTCACTTGCCTGGTGATTTGGTCCTCTGTATTTTGGCAGTAGATGTCTGGTCAGACTCAGACAAAGTAAGCTGTGATGTGATGATTGTGTGTTCAGTTATCTTACCATTAGATCCAGCACGGTAGGCCTTCTCTCCCCTTGACTCTGTAACTTGTTCGCGGGTTTTCCTTCCATAGACCAATTTGGCAGGAACTAACCATTGCAGAGAAAGAACACCCAACAAGACTGCCAGTTCTGGAGATGCTCTGACCCAGTTTTCTAACCATCAAAATTTAGCCCTTTTCCACCTTAACATAATTGCTCAGATCATTAGACTTTGACATTTTTCCTGCATATAAACAAACACATTAACAGGTGTCATTGTAATGAGATAAGCAAACATATTCTGACTTCACCCATCATTGGTTATAATGTGATGGCTAGTTATGAGTTTTCTACTTTTCCTTCACAGATTTAGATGTGTGAAAATAATCAAACAGCTCTTTTTAAATTCCAAAAGATCACACGAAGAGAGACTACAAAAGGCACCGCAACAGAAAAAAAAAAAACCTTCTTAGAAGCTTAAGTTGTAAAACTTCAGTTTTAGCTGGTTGCTCTTTTGTCCTGACTTTTTCAATTTCATTGAGAGACATTCAGTCTTTGGCTGATATGTGGCGTCCATATGGGATTGGTTTTAAGGCATTTCCACAATTAGTAAGTGCCAAATCAGATATATGAGAGCTTTTAGAAATGTCGGAGTCTCCCAATCATAATCAAGACTTGGATTGAATGATCTAAACAATATTTACAAGTTATAACTTGATTACTCTAATATGACATGAACACAGCATCAAAACCCTTACACCAAAATGCACCGAATTCGAATAACTGAAAATGGGTTGTCTCCAAGCCAAAATCTTGGCAGGCGATGACATCACAATGGACTAATCAGATATTATTTCTGTGTCAACTAAGCTCCCACAGAGTTGCTTTACAGAAATGTTTCCACAGTGTGACTAGTTTTCACTATTACATGTAAACTGATCTTGGTGTATAAAATGACTAGAGTGGTGGTGAGCTTGCTTAAAGAGCTTTATTATAACTGTCAGCCAAAACATTCTGACCACTGAAAAGTGAAGTAAATAACATATGACGATATCTTTTGACAATGGCCGCTTGTCATTAGTTGGTTTATATTAGCCAGCAAGGCTTTTTATTGATGCACAAGGGGCACGAAGGCTAGCCCATGTTGTTCGATTCCATATAGGAGCTAGTGCTGAACAAACTGCTGAAAAAGTTAAAGCTGTTTCTGATAGAAAAGTGCCACGGTGCTTTGCAGAGCTGTTTAGGCAGCTGAAAGAGGACCCACATAATATTAGGAAGGTGGTTATTACGTCCTAGCGACGAGTATCCAAAGATGAAAAGGTGGCACAAACATAATTCCAGTGCAGGTTGAGTAATCTCAATCCCACCAATTTATTTTGGCCTTTTCAAACTAACAGTCCAATGTCTTCCGGCCTTTTTCAGAACTTTAAAGAAAATGGTAATTCATATATATTAGGTGCTGGTGATGGTTTTCTTTGTAAGATATGCCAATGTCTGGTTATTATGTCCCAGAGTGTCTTAAAACCAAAAAAAAGTCATGGATATTATGGAAGCGTCATTGCCGCCACCGCAGATCCCTTGTATTAGCACGATAACTCAAAAACACGGGGGATTGGGTGCTTTTCAGGGTTATACCCCTGCTATCGGGATTGACGGAGTTGGACTATTTAGCACTTCGAGATTTCATCCAAATGTAAAGTGCATTATAAATAAAATGTATTATTATTATTATTAGATTGTGAATGGTATTCTTTCTCAAGACTTTATTTTGGCTTGAGTAGATCAAATTGTGTAGATGATGATGAAGCATGATCATAGGCTGTGCAACGCTGGCTCAGTTGGTAGAGTGGTCGTCCACTTAACTGATGGTCGGTGGCCCCTTCAGTCCACATGTCAAAGTAATTTTGAGCAAGATACTGAACCCACAGTTTCTCCCAATGGCTGTTCCATTGGTGTGTGAATGCTGGAGCGAATGGTAACCATCCGGATGAGCAGGTTGCTTGGCAGCCTCGGTCATCACTTTATGAATGTTTTTATGAATGGATAAAAGGTGGTTCATGTAGTAAAGCGCTTTGGGTGGTCTACCAGACCAGAAAAGTGCTATATAAGTTTAGTCCATTTACCTTTTTTTTTTTTCTTATCATTTTTATCATGGTATACATGGGTGGTCTTTCTTCGATAGAATCTTGATGTGCTTATAATGTTATGGCCAATTCGTGTGGAGTTGAAAGTTGGTACACTTTCAGTCCTTTAGTTTTCAGCATCATTAACAAGATAAATAAGTTAGCAGTACTATAACTTTGAATCTTTCCACATATTAGAATTATTCTGCTGAATCATAGTATTGAGTCAACAAATTGTCTACAGTTGAATGAAAGCAGCAGGGTCTTAGTAATCACCCTCATATCTCTTGCATGACCTGGTGAGGAATACCTACTGATGCGTCTGTGTGTCGGAAAAGGGAAATAGAAGGCCTCTACCACAGACAATTAAACATATGGCCGTTTGGAGAAGAGCACGCAAGCAGGTTTTACTAGTGAGGACAGGACTGTGCTGGAATTCCTTAGGTGTGCACTAAGTCTGCAGTAAAAACACTCCATGTATCTATCCAGGACTCCCACACACAGGTAGCCCAGTGTAAAGTGGTCATGCATCCCGACATATCTGTCACCAGATGCTTAGTGCGTCCCACAGTCGCTGACGGCCCGGGCCCGGCTCTTTGTCTGCCTGACTTCAGCACAACAGAGCAGATTCACATTCCCAACATCCACAGGTAGCACTCTTTGGGAGAATACCTTATGATGACCTGACACACATTTTCTCTCCTTAATTTGCCAACCCATGGAAGGATGTTCATTAGCGGCACATCTCCAGTTTGAAGTACGGTTGATTGGAGGTAGAAACCCTCACACTTAGGCCACATTTAGCACACACTACCTGCTCATTCCGCAGGTCATGTGTGCAGCACTGTCGCTGAGAGTGGATGAGGTGTAAATCACACTTCTTGCTCTAATTCACAGCGCGTCAGTACTCAACATAGCCTAAAATCTCCACATTACAAAAGATAACAAGTATTTGTTATCACATTAGGCTAAGGCACTAAGAAACCTTCATACAACAGAAACATTTTTTCTCTCAAGGCAAGTACCCAACGCCTCATCATTATGAAGTTCTGTCTGTTATTTTGGGAAATTTATTAGCCCTGTCCATTTGCAAAGGACAACACACATTCCTAAGCTGATTGCTCACTCAAGGCAACAACAATTCACTAGATAGCACAGAGGAATGTCCAACTGATGGGATGTAAAGATGTTTATCTTAATAGAGATTAAGGATAGTATACTGCACTGCTCTGGCATAACATTATAACCACCTGCCTAGCATTGTGTAGGTCCCTTTTTACTGCCAAAACTAGTGCTGTGATGGACTATGACAGCTTTCTATCAGAACCAACATTAACTTAGTAATTTGTTCTAGAGTATCTCTTCTGTTCTCTTCTGTGATCTGAAAACATAGTCTTCACTCCTTACAAGCATCTGTGAGCCTTGGGCAGCCATGACCCTTTCACCTTTTTACCATTTGTCTTCCTTCAGACCCTTTTGGTAGGTTCTAATTACTGTAGTGCAGTTCTGGAGAAACTCTGACCCAGTCATCTAGTCATCACAAACCGCCCCCTCTCAAAATCAGTCAGATCATTATGCTGGAACACATTAACTTCAAGGACCAAATGAATGCAAAATATACCCCAACCACTGACAGGTGCCATTGTTGTATGTTCTGAATTCACCTACCCGTGGTTATAATATTGTGTCTGATCAGTGTATTTAGTAGTCATGCTACAAATGAAGCACAAGTGAACGTTCCCTCAGGAGGACTGTGCAGCACAAAAAGTAGTTTTCTCAGGCACATTCTATCTTTTACACCTCTCACTCATGCCAAGTCTTGATTTCCTATAGTCTATTACATTAAAGCCTTATCCAGATTTATGTTAGTCATTCAGAACTGGACATCTATGGAAGTGTTGCGTATCTGTGGGGTTCTTACAGAACCCCACAGATACGCAACAGATTTCTCTTAGGGTAGTATAGGGGCTGGTTGCATAATAAAACTAATAAAAGAGTTTATCTTAATTGGTTAGCAGCATCATATAAAATTGTAAGGTGGATATGATGGACTCCTGTGCCTGTGACAAAAGATCTATTATTTTGTAATTGAATAAATTTTTGTTACTTTTAGGATTTAGTTCAACACAGAATGACATTTTTGAAAATTCAAATTTGATGTTCTTTAACATCCCCTAATATTTTATAAATTTTTCCATCATAGGGATCATCATATTTATCATTTTCATATTTCTGATAAATTAATTTTGTCCATATTGGTATTTTATCTATTCATTAAATACCCGAAATGTCGGGGATATTATGGAATTGCTGCTCCTGCAGAACCTTCTTGTTAACAGGGCGACGGTGGCTCAGTTGGTAGAGCGGCAGACAACCGCTCCACCGCTGAAGGTTGTAGGTTCCCAGGCCAGTGGGGTCCAAAAGTCGAAGTGTCCTTGACCAAGATACTGAACCACAAGCTGCTGCCAATGTCTGTTCTGTTGGTGTGTGAATGATGGCGTGAATGGTTACTGTCCCTGATGTGTGCGTGTGGTGCCGTGAATGGCAGCCTCTATCATCACTATGTGAATGTTTGGGTGAATGATGGCTCACAGTGTAAAGCACTTTGAGTGGTCGAGCAGACTAGAAAAGCACTATATAAGTACAGTCCATTTAACTCAAAAACTATTTTACGTCGCATTTTTATCTCAGCCTAGACCTTAGTGAAAGGAAGAACTGGATTGATTTTGGGAAAGGTCGGTTGCAGTGCTTAAATACTTTCTATTATGATTAAGACCCATGGATGCATTCTGGGACTAAGAACAGGCCTGCTTGCCATTGTTTGCTGGTTATTCTTGTATGTGTGAGCACATGGATAAACCCTGCCAGCGTGATTCACTGGTAAACAAGTGGAGCATGTTGGAAGTCTTTTGACATAAAATAATTATAAAACACCTTGAAACTGAGCTGATCTTTGCAGAGCTCAACAAGTAGCTTTGATTGAGCCACAGTTGATCCCATGTCTCACAGGTGTGTGTGTGTGTCACACAGAAGCAGGTTGCATGCCACACAGTGAGATGCACCGGGATCCGTCATCAGAACCATTATCCTTTGTTGCAGCCAGACCCACCTACGTCAGGCGATGAAAGTTCAGGTTAAAGTGCACCCGGCTGAGAGAAGCTCTCCACTCTGCTCTCCGCTGTCTCAAATAACTAAATTAATTTGGCTTGGAAGGAAGGAAATACTGAATTCATGCAGGACAGTGAAACTGTGACAATATTTCATTGAAACCAAAAATGAAATCTGTTTAATGAGCATGAGCAAGGCCCATCAGGTGGATGAATGGTGTGTCTAAGTGGTTACTGTCAAAGGAAGAGTGTTAGAATAGCCAGGTAGCTGAAGGACTTTGAGGAGGCTTGAAGCAGAGGTTTAGGTGCAGACCAACCATGCGTTTATTTTTCAACCCAAAAAAAATTACAATCAATTCAAAATACTGTGTAGCAGCATGTGGTTATAGCTGCAGCACTCACAGTGAACCTCTCTCTGCTGCATCTGCTGCGTATGATGTTGGATCAAACCACAGTATGGGGAAGGCTATAACTCACAGAATATTAAACAACACTAACTCGACAGTAAACGCTAACAAACACAAATAAAAAATTTGGTCCAACTGTTAAACATATCTTTAACTTGGATGTTACATTCTAATAGTTCTAAATACGTAAGGATAACAGGGCAATATAACTATGTCACCCTACACTTATCCATATTTGGTATGTCCCTGAACCTTTAAAAGGGTGCTGACAGGACTGGGAACTCTTTCTACAAGAACATCCTTCAAAGGAGACAACAACATTGAATTTATTCATCTAAGATCTTTAATGTGCCATCCATATTAATGATAATGAAGTCTTTGTTTGTCTTCACAGGTTTGGACTTCAATTTCACAGGCCAAAGCAAATAGTCCATAGATATTCAATAAAAATGTTAAACAATTGTTATTTGTGTCATTATTTTGAATTGTCCTTCATTATATATACAGACTTTCTGCAAAAATCTAGTAAAGAAAATGATCTCCATCACAAAGATTTCACCTGACAATTCAAATTCGATCATAATCGACTCATCACCCTACAAATAGAAAGTTCAGTTTTTTTGGTCCCCTAAACATTTCAATAGAAGATATAAAGTTGATGAAACTGCTGAAAACCAATGCACTGAAAGTGTTCCTACTATCCACTTCCCACCTGTCAGCCATAACATTATAACCACAAAATCAAGATGAAAAAAAAACTACGCCTTTGCTGTTGTCACCTAACTAAGTAAGAGATATCACCAAGGTGCACTACGGGAGGATGGCAAGGCTGGGGAGGCAGTGCGATGCTTTGGGGAAGGTGAAATTCAATCTCTAATTACTTTAAAAAGCACAACCTCCTTGGTAGAGAGAAATAAGAGCATACAGGAGGTTTGGAATTATTGATCAAGTTTGCAAAAAGACAGCAGCAGCATACACACTGAAACCATCCTAAACATCATAGCGAAACCACAAAAATGTATTTCATAAGAGTTCCAATCTCTGCTGATTAGCCCAAAGCCAAGATAAACAAGAATACGCTCCTCTGCCAGCTTCTTATTTTACACTGTAAACACTACTGGAGCATATGAAGCAGATGGTAAACAGCTCCTCTTTCAAGACTGCCTCACCCCAACTCAATGGAGCTAAATTCCTGCCAAACCAATCACATTTTACAAATTTTTCCAATTCACGTACAAAGACAATGTGATTTACGTACAAATATCTTCCAATTCACAAATGTAAACGTGTTCTACAAACAAACAAAACATGTTTTACAAACATGCCTTTATTCACAAACAGAATGTGATTTGCAAATTAAAACACAACTACCGCAAGTTTTACGAGTAAAAATTTGCATCACAAGTACAAAAAAATCTATCCTACAAATACACAAAATTAAAAAACTAATCTTTCACTTTTTTGCCAGCTGAGTCTATTGGTGCAAGTATAACCTGATTACATAGTAGCCTTTTTTTTTTAAAGTGTCTGATATGTATGTATACGAAATGCATAAATTATTGTCTACACTGAAGTATTTCGACATCCCACAACAGTCTATGGTTTTGTGATTCCCATTAATGAAGCATGGAAGACATTAAATTATAATTCAGTTTACATGAGTGCAATTTAATGGAAAACAGACACCTACTGTTGTCAATAAATGAACTACATAGGACCTGTGCACAAATCTGAGGAAGATTCCGTGCGAGTACTGGAAGATTGTGCCAAAAGTCACATGTGGTTTTTTTTGTGTATTTTTTTTTTTTGGAATGGTATATTTGTACTTGTAAGACATGCTGTAGTTGTTTCAAACACGTTTTGTGTTTTGTGCAAAACAGAGAACATCGTTTGTGAATTATGTATTTTCATTTGTAAATCACATGGTGTTTGTTTGTGAGTCATGGCAAATTTGTAAAACATGTTTTGTCTGTTTGTCGATGACTTTTTGTATTTCTGAAATGCAGGGCATTTGTATGTAAAAACATTTTATATTTGCAAATCACATTGTTCTCATAGGTGAATTGTGAACATTTATCAAATGTGTTTCCTTTGAATACAAACTTTTGGCTGGAATTTCGCTCCATGCAACTTTAGAGATCCTCAGCTGTGGGCTTGTCACCACCAGATGTGAATCGCTTCACATCATCTTCTCAACAAATCTGGTCTGGGGATCAGTAATACTTTCAGAAACCAGTCTATTTAATCACTGTTTAATGGTCAAAGCTTTCATGATGGACATACGTGACTTTTTCCTCTGACTATATCATATCTCTCAATGTGTATGTTGTGGAGATGAAACAGATCTTTGAACCTGTTGTTTATGAAACACAGCTTGGTAAAATACCTGCCACTTCAGAGAATGAGGACCGTCTGGATGTTCTTCAATGGGAAAAAAAAGTTGAGTGTCGAAAGACGACTGATGGAACGGAAGCAGAATTGTGCTTTGTTGGCTGGTCAGGTGTCACATCTCCTCTGACCCCAACGTAAGCCGGAGCTCTGAGATGGAAAACACACCATTCATGTGAAAACGCGTGAGAAATTTGTATTTGAAGAATAATATTATACCATTAAGGCATGTGCCAAAGAAAAACTTAATTTCAATATACCAGCTCATTTCAGCTCAAGTGTCCATTTGAAGAAATAAGATTTTATTGGTGTAACTACTATCAAAAAACTAGGACTACGCTGTCGTCTCTGACAGCCAGGGTATATTCCAAAAAAGCACCCAATCCCCCAATAATGAATTATTAGGATGTTATACGAAATATACAAGATTGATTCTTATGCAACTACTTTGGAATAAATTAGACGAACAGTTGACAAATTGTTGCCTGAAAACTCTTAGAAATAAAAATTTGTGTAGTGTAGCAAATATACCACCGACCTTTCCCAAAATCAATTAAGCTATGCCTCAAATTAATGTGCATGTGGATAAAAAATTTGAAAAAGATCCATGAAACAGATTTTGGCGTATCCCATTATCATGAACAGTATGCGACGGACCCGGACGCAGCGGCGGCGAGTCAATAATATCCCTGAGTTTTTGCAGATTTTATTATCAAAAGATTTTCTGGGCAAAGTGCTAACTAAATTTGGAAACAGATGGTAGTGTGGAGGGTTTTAGACTAAAGGTGACAGTGTTGAGCGAGCACCTACAAAAAACTACCACTATGAGATAAATCCCTCACAGCTGTGACACAATTACAATGAAATTTCCTTCAAATAACGGTTTTACATCTTTTGGCACTTACCCTATAAAAAGATACAGATCTGATTCAAGTTACCTTGAGAAATTTTAATGACTGGTTGCGTTTTCGCATGTGGTCCACCAATGTGTTTGCTGGGTTTACAGTTTACATCAACATTTCGTTTAAGAATGATCACAACAATAACATAGTCTGTCAATAAAGCAATAAAGCCAGCAAATGAACAACAATGAACAATTTTGAAGTTTTTAACTAAAACCTTTCATATTTTCTAATGTTTAAGTCTTTTGCAAGACATCATTGGTTCACACCATGTGCGTTGGTGAGTTACACTGAATATAAACAGTACATTTTTTTGATAGGGAGGAGTAATCTCAGTACCAAAACGAAAGGCAGCAAACCATAAAAATACGATGTAGGAGAACTTAAATTTACAAAATTTATGAATGACATAAAATTTACAAAAGTATGAAAAAACAGTATAAGAAAAACTATATCTGCAATGAGTAGTACAAAATGTATAATTATATTATTCCTGATATTTATTACCTCCGCCAACGAAGGAATGCATTTTTTTCTTTTTTACCTCTGTTTGTTTGTTAATTAACCAGATTAGATTAGAAATAATGGATGGATTTGCTTGAAATTATACCCAGGGGTAGGCTATGACATATTCTCGGGACGATAACATTTTGGTAACATTACTTCATGACTTCATGAAATATAACTCAGCAAAAATTGACTGATTCGCTCAAAACTTCATGGGCATATGCAACCTGGTACCTGACATCAAACCACTGGAAATGAATCAGATCTGGAACCGGAAGGGGATTTGATGATGGATTTTATTGTTCTATCAAGGCCTTTAAAAAAATAAAACCACGAAAATTCACATTTTAAATATATTGATCTGAAAGTTTATGCATAGTTTGTAAGTTAGTTAATTAATTTATATTCAACTTTTTTATTCTAAAGGAATAATATAAGTGGTTAAAATAAACTAAAAGCTATGTTTGAAGGTTTAATCATCCCAAATTGATAAATAAAGGGTTTCTGCGGGTATACCACATAATCACTGCCGGCCTGTACATATAGTTGAGCTAGGCAACTGCCTGGGAACTACCATTCAACTTCTTTCTTTTTTTAAATGCTGTGATGAGTAACTGCTATGCATTCTGAAAATGTAATGAATTGCTGAGAAATCTTAATGTCAGGCTGTACCTACCGCCGCATCCTGCCCCCAGCTCTCACGAGCCAATGGTAGCATGGTTCACTGACACTGGTTTTGACTGTGTTCGAATAAAGAGTTTCAACGTGAGGAAAGGGATTATTGCAGAGTTTCTAAAACTACCAAAATAATCTTCCAGTGAATTTTCATATTCACTGGCAGATAATTACTGTGGGATGGAATCATTTTTTCCTAATGGTTTTCTCTTACATTATGAGTTATTTTAACCCTCCCCGTTTTCAGTTGCTTCAGGAGAATGAATTGTCTCAAAGTTAACTAATCCATTTTTTTTTTACATGTTTAATAGATTGGCAACAATCTCCATCCAGCAAAAACTGGCACAGAAATTGAAATAGAGGACGCTATTAAAAACTCAATGAAAGCCCACTGTGCACATTTCTGAAATGTTTGCCTTCTTTGATCAGTTATGTTGCTAACCATGCGTTTAAGCACATCTTATGTGCATAAAATATATTTGTACTGTTATAGCGGACGGGCTGATATTGGATTATTTGTCAAGTAAAAGCACATGCTGTCATTACTGCGTCTTAAAAAATTTGGAACCAGGCATACTGCAGTTAATTTTCAGTTCCGTTTCTTGTGTATTGTATGTCCCCAAAAAGGTAAGGATATTATGGAATCGTCATTGTAGGGTCTGCGTCTCCCGCGGATCCTTTATGTTAATGCAATAACGGTAAAACTCATGAAATGATTCATGAATGAATTTCAATTTTGGGAACTACAAGTGGGCCTGCATTTTGAGAACAAAGTGTTCTATTAGGATGATATGGATCTATAAGGTTTTTGAGATATGAGGGGGCTTGCCTGCTGAGACCTTTATAAATAAGAAACCTGATTGAAAATCCTCAAACATGTTATTGCGATGATAATCAAGTAATTGATTTGCTATAACTTCTTCAAGGATCTTAGAAATAAAGAGGTTTGATATGGGCATATAATTATCTCTAACATCTCTTGGATCAAGGGTCGGCTTTATAAGAATGGTTTAATAATTGGTACTTTCAAAGCCTGATGTACATTACCTGTTATTGAGGATGAATTAATGATCTCTAATATTGAAACATTAATTAGTGGCAGAACATCATTGAATAGCTTTGTTAGAATTGGATCTGAGAGACATGACTCCATGAGACCTATCTTCATTTTTTACTTTAATTGACGTATTTTACTCAATAAGTAGAGACAGTGAATGAATGAATACAAAGAAACTGACAACAGTCAAAAAACATGTATACTACTCAAAAAAATAAAGGGAACACTTATATCACACATCCTGGATGAATGAAATGTTCTAGTTGGAAATGTTTATTGATTACATAGTGTAATTCGTTGAGAACAAAATAACCTAAGAACGATCAATCGAATCAAAATCATTAACCCATTGAGGACTGGATTCACAATTATACTCATAAATCAAAGTAGAAGAAATATATATATTTTTTTGTAATTTTAAAAAAGAATAATTTATTTATACATTTTATATATATTTTGTATTAGCAGTGATGTGCCACATAGATGCAACATGGACATAGTTTGAAAAGATTCTTAAGTACAGTAAGGATACACAGAAATTGTATATTTTATATGTACTCCTACTCTAAATAATCAAGGGGATACATAATCATCAAAGTGTAACTCCTAGTCAATAACACCAATAGGATAACAAGCTGATCAGTCAGGAAGCAATAATGATTGTGACTCAATTTCAACTGCTTTTGTGCAAATGGGACAGACAGCAGGTGGAAAGGAGAAGCATTAGAGTGGGACAACTTCTATCAAGGAATGGATTTTCAAAAATTTTTCCAGGGCCTCTGCCGTTAGTGTTAGCATGAGGCCGTATCTGCAGCCCACAGAAGTTGCTCAGTTAGTGCAGCTGCTCCAGGATTGCACCTCAATACGCACCTTGGCCAGTGCTGTGTCTCCCAGCACAGTGACAAGAGCATGAAGGAGATACCAGGAGACAGGCCAGTACACCAGGAGAGGTGGAGGGGGCCGTAGGAGGGCAACAACCCGGCAGCAGGACGACTATCTGCTTCTTTGTGCAAGGAGAAACAGGAGGAGCCCTGCCAGAGCCCTACAAAATTACCTCCAGCAGGCCACTCATGTACATGTTTCTTTCCAGACTGTCATAAAACAGACTCTATGAAGGTGGCATGAGGGCATGACGCCCACAAGTGGGAAGTGTGCTGACAGCTCGGCACCGTGCAACCCGATTGGCTGTAAGAGAACACCAGAATTGGCAGATTTGCCATTCGCGCCCTGTTCTCTTCACCGATGAGAGCAGGTTCACACTGAGCACATGTGACCGAGGTGAGAGAGTCTGGAGACTCTGTGAAGAACATTATACTGCCTGCTACATCGTCCAGCATTACCGGTTTGTCGGTTGGTCAGTGATGATCTGGGGAGGCATATCCTTGGAGAGCCACACAGACCCCCACTGGTCTGACCAGGGGTACCCTGACTACTGTTAGCTACAGGGATGAGATCCTCTGACCCATTGTCAGACTGTTTGCTGATGCAGTGGGTCCTAGGTTCCTTCTGGTGCATGACAATGCCCAGCCTCATATGGCTGTAGTGTCTCAACAGTTCCTGGATGACTGTCATGCCCTGTAATTAGGTTTGTTGTCATATTGTGTCCTGATTGCATCTCCACTCTTGATTGTTAAAACCTGCGTCTTGTTAAGACCCTGCCTCAGTGTATTTAAGCTGTGCTCCCCTCCCCACCTGTGCCAGATCGTGTTGTTCCATTGTGCCAACCTTTCCAGCGTAATTCCTAGTGTTCCCCGTGATTTATGGTTCTGATTTCTGCTCGTAAGAAACCTTGTATTTTTGCCTGCTCCCTTGGTTATTGTTTGCCTGCCTTTACTAGTAAAGAGTTTATTCACGTGACTTTATTAGTCGTGCTTGTGGATCCTAACTGTGGTGCCAGCTTGACATTACGATCTGGCCATAATGGATCCAGCCGACTCCAACCCACTGCATGCTGCTCTCCGCGCTCAGGGCGAGCACATCAACCAGCATGAGGAACAGATGTCCGCGGTGTACAGAGGGGTGAGGGATTTAACGGACAGACATGGCGAGTTTCAAACCTCCATCGAGACCCAGGTCACTCACCTCAGCGCCCAGTTCCAGCAGTTGGTGAGTAGCTTGGATACCCGGTTCCTCTCCTCTCCGGCTGCTTCTGCACCTGCTCCTCAACGGTCTGATTCCACTCCGGCGCTGAGTTCCTACCAATGCGTCCAGTCTCAATTTGGCCAAGCCGGAACGGTTCTCCGGAGGCTCCGGTAACTGCCGGGCCTTTTTGACTCAATGTAGCCTTCATTTTGAGCAACAAGCCCACTCATTTCCTACCGAGAGGTCCAAAGTAGCATTCATGATTTCACACCTCTCGGGACGCGCAGAGGCGTGGGCGACAGCAGAGTGGGCTCGGAATTCCCAGGTGTGCCAGTCGCTGCATGATTTTACTGACACTCTAAGTAAGGTTTTTGAGCACACAGCTCCCGGTCCAGAAGCCGCAAGAGTTCTGGCCGGTCTGAGACAGGGAGGTTGCCGGGTGACCGACTACGCCATTGAGTTCCGTACCCTAGCAGCGGACAGTGGATGGAACTCCGCCGCTCTCCGCGACACTTTCCTTTCGGGACTCTCGGACACAATCAAGGATTTGATCACCCCTCTGGATCTTCCCGCTGACTTGGACTCTGTTATCGCCATGGTCACACGGATCGATAACCGGCTTCACGAAAGACGGAGGGAGAGAGATCGACTCTGCACGGGTTCTTCCTCGCAGCTTGCTTCCAGAGCTCCGCAGCCTCGGTGCTCGCCTCCACCCTCTGCTGTCTCGGAGGAGTACATGCAAGTCAGCCGTGCCAGATTGTCCCCGGAGGAGAGACAGCGTTGCTTTCGGGAGGGACGGTGCGTTTACTTTGCTCAACTGGGTCACTTCTTAGCCCGCTGCCCATTGAGGGACAAGGGGTCTCCAAGGAGGAAGAGACTGGTGAGTCGGAATATATCCTCTGAATGTTCACGATCTTTAACTCTGGTTCAGGTAATTGTGTCCGCCCAGACTTTGTCATATCAGGCTTTAGTGGATTCTGGAGCCGACGAGAGTTTCATAGACTGGAGTATAGAGACTGGGTCTCAAGGTATCCATTCTACCAAAGCCTCTGGAGGCCAGTGCTCTTGATGGTTGGTTCTTATACCGAATCACTCATCGCACGCAACCACTCCATCTCTTGGTAGCAGGGAATCACAGAGAAGACCTCTGTTTCCACCTCATTGACTCTCCTACTCATGCCATCATTCTCGGGTTACCATGGTTAAAGAAGCATAATCCCCACATTGATTGGAGTACTGGAGAGATAATCTCTTGGGGTAGGAACTGCTTAATGTCCTGCTGTAGACCATCTATCTCCCAGCTTTGTCAGCCTCCTTCTCAGGTCACCATGGCTGAGAACGTCCCTTCCAGGATGGCCGGGGTTGCAGTCAACCCATTTCCAGGGCCAACTGACCCTAGCCTGCTTAAGATCCCCTCTTGTTACTGGGACCTAGAAGAAGTATTCAGCAAGACAAGAGCCGACTCATTGCCACCTCACCGGACCTACGATTGCTGCATTGACCTCCTGCCAGGAACCTCACCTTCAAGGGGTAGGCTATACTCTCTCAGCCCCGGAGAGGGAGGCCATGCAGACCTACATTACTGATTCCCTGTCAGCAGGGATCATTCGACCATCCTCATCACCTGCCGGGGCAGGGTTTTTCTTTGTCTCCAAGAAGGACAAGACCCTACGTCCCTGCATTGATTTCAGAGGATTAAACGACATCACCGTTAAGAACAGGTACCCCCTTCCGTTACTCACATCGGCATTTGAGTTATTAAAGGGTGCCAAGATCTTTACCAAGCTTGACCTTAGAAATGCTTATCACCTGGTAAGGATAAGGCAGGGGGACGAATGGAAGACTGCCTTTAACACGCCTACAGGCCACTATGAGTATTTAGTGATGCCCTTTGGACTTTCGAATGCCCCAGCTGTGTTTCAAGCCCTTGTGAATGACGTACTCAGAGATATGCTCAACTCATTCGTGTTTGTCTACTTGGATG
>VRLP01004628.1:0-46463 GCA_009660295.1 Lophius piscatorius
ATCCCTCCGTTCTACCCACTCATACCGCCTCCTCCTTCCCCGGACTAAGCTCAGCACCATGGGTGATCGGGCCTTCTGTTCTGCTGCCCCTCGTCTGTGGAATGCCCTCCCTGACCATCCGAGGGCTCCAGAGACGAATGACACATTTAAAAAAGGACTTAAAACTGTCCTTTTTAGCAGAACCTATAACTTTAATTAACATTGCTGCTTTTTGCATGTTTTTATATAGTTATTTCAGATTTCATTGCTTTTATCTGCTTTTACTTTTTTAGCACTTTGAGATTTGATCTAAATGTTTGATCCAAAATGTATTTCTTCAGACGTTCTTGCCATTGTGAAGCTTTAGTGAGAGTGAGGTCTTAATCAAGTTGCATCCTCTCTAAAAGTGAAGAATGCCTATGCACAGTTGTCCACTAGTGCATAGAGTGCAGTGATGAATCGGTCCAGTCCAAGTAGGCTGTTACACTCTCTGTTGAACTAATCTCGCTCATTTATCACAATCCTTTAATAGCACAGAGGGAGAACATGCAAACTCCCCGCAGAATGGCCCTATTTGCTGCAACTGTGCTCCCCAAAGCACCACTTCCAGCCCCTGAATAAGCTTAGACTTCTTCCAATTTAATTCAGAATTGGTCTTCACAATATCCTCATATTCAGATGCATCTCCATCTCCCACCTCTAACTGTCTAAGCAACTATTTCAAAGGGAGTTGCTGTCGTCTTATCATCAAGAATACCTATTTTTCCTATTATTGAAATTTGTTGATACAACAATAAGGTGGAGTGAAGTTATTGACATTTTTCACAAATCATAATTCACCAAAATGATATATTGTATATTATAAAAATAAATTAATTTAAATCATTGATGATGTATATTCAACAGTAGCCCACTGAAGTGTGGAATGATTTTTGTGTGGCCATACTGCATATTTATTTGCAGCATACAATTTTTGAGGATGGTGGTTCAGTTGGTAGAGCGGTTGTCCACTTATCTGGAGGTCAGCGGTTCAAACCCTGGCCAATGCAGTCTACATGTCAAAGTGTCTTTGAGCAAGATACTGAACCTCAAGTTACTCCCAATGGCTGTTCCATTGGTGTGTGATTGGTAAGTGCACATGTTTAGCATGTGGTCCCTTGCATGGCAGCCGCTATCATCACTGTATGAATGTTAGTGTGAATGCTGACCCATGTTGTGGAGCACTTTGGGTAGTCAAGCTGACTATAAAAGTGGTATATAAATACAGTCTATCATATACCATCAATGCTATTGTATTTTTTCTTCCACCATGTAGGTTATGTTTTCCACCCTGTGTGTTTGTCAATTTGTATTTTTGTTTGTGAGCAGGAACGGAAAGATTATTCAATGGATATGCTTGAAATTTTAACCAGAGGTAGGTTTTGACATATCCTAGAGGTAATTTAGGTGACGTTACGTGTTTCGCAGCATTTAAAATAAGATAACATTGAATTATAAGCCCTTTGAAATAGTAATGTCTCAATGAGGTTATTACTGCCTTCATCTTGTTTATCGAGGAGGTTTGAATCTGTGAATATCTTTCCAGCTTTCAAGCCTCGTCCCAAAGTGCAGAGGCTCATTTGTTAGCGGTCCTTTCACCGCTTCACTTCCAGAGCAGAGCTCTTTCTGACACTGTGTTGTGATGGGTTCTTTGATATAGAATTAAAAAACACAGAGTTCAACGTTCATATTCTTTGTATTCTATTTGAGCATCGGCATGTCTCATACATTTAGCAGTCCAATGCATAGCATGTGACCTGGAAACAGACACCGACGCACTAGACATCGTTAATGCGTCAAAAGTGAATCATATTGCTCCTCAGATTCCTTCTGTCTCCATTGTTCTTACAGCCACTACCATTGAGACTGAATTCAAAGATGTCAACGTCAGGTATATAAATGAAATAACAATAATAAAATATTTACTACTCTGAGACTCTATTCTTGAGTTGGGAGAAATTGATAAATTTGCTTGAACCTAATTGGGACTTATAGTCTGATTTGAGAAAAAAAATGTGTATAGTGCTCTGTATATTCTGGTAAATAATTCAAGCCTAGAGAATAGGTTGATACACCAGGAGAGGGACTAATATTCAAATACAGTTGGCAGTTTCAACAGCAGCAGTGTGAAGGTATTTGTCACGAGGGAGGGAGTGTAGCTATTTATTGGTTCCCAGATGGAGAAAAATGAATTCAGTCCTATACATTCATATTGCCGCTGACATTCATGTTTACAGTGTTCAGATTGGATGACAGGTCCCTTTCAACACTGATCAAACCGGTTTCTGGTTACTTGCGACCCTATCTTTCCAGCCACAGCGGCAGCAGGTGTTCAGAGGCAAGGAGAAGGTGTGTTTTCTCTCTGTAGTGCAAAATTCACAATCTTACCTTATTCCAGCTCTGCTTCTCAGTCTAATCTCAAACAGTGAGAGCAACCAGGTAAACAGTGAGCAATCAGTAGCTGGACAAAAACAGAACTTGATGCCTTTCTGTTTATTAAGCTGTGAATGCAGTTTAGTAAGCTTGTTACGGGGTTTACGGAAGAGTCTTTCTTTATCATGTGTTGATGGGATCGCCATTACCATTTTTCAAAAGAGGCTAGTTCTCATTAGAGGGGAGTTTCATTATAAGTGTGGTGTAAGCAATATGGGTGATAAATGTCACCTGAAATCATAAACTATTCGTCATAGTAATAACACTGAATTCCCAGTGAGAAGCAGAGCAGTGCTCTGCATGTAGAGGTGGTATTATCTATTAAACTAGCCTTTAATAGCTGTGTGCCTCAGAAACATATTGAACTCAATAACCTGCTATCAACACAACAAACTTCCATAATTAATCATATTAATATTTTATGCACTAGTCTCATTGTGACCATATTTACTCATGGTGGAGACACAATAAAGTCACTCCCATCACTGCAGCCCCAAGATACATATCTGAGAAATCCTTTAGAATTCTTCATACAATTTCCAGTCTGGCAAACTTTCCATAAAGAGTGGAGTGATTGTACATACTAAGTACTTGGACAAATTGAGGCCTGAGCATTGGCTGATTTGAATAAGCACTGTGGTTAAGTGGTTGTTCTGTATGTGTGGAGGGCTGAGGGATCTAGACCAGTCAGCTCCCTGAGGGGGAGAGGAGGTTCAAGCCTTCCTAGCTCCTTCTGCACTACCCCATTGGCTGTCAGCTCTCATGCATGTCCACAGCTCCCTTAATTGCCTGATTTTCTGATCCCACGTTGAATACTTTGTACGCTAGGGGCCCGGGGTTATAATAATGACTTATAGTGACATGCATGGGAAATACTCGCTCCCTTGGCCATCAGAACTCCCACTGACTGACTGCAGCCCCTTCACAGACCTTTCGATTTTAACCTTTGCCATGGAGGTTGTGTTTTCACCCATGTATCTTTGTTTGTTGGTTAAATTGTCACCAGGGTTATGAAAATACTACTGGGTTTCCTTTGAAATCGTGTATTTAGATTTTTTTTTTAATCTCTAAGTTAATAATACATGTATCTTGATGAAGTGTCTTATTTAGGGGTTGAGTATCTTTGAATATGTGCAATTTGGTGCACATCCAAACAATATTCGAGATCCAGATCCAAACTGTTCTTTAATGGCAAAAGAACAAACTTCCAATCTTCCTAAGATCTTTATGACTGAAGGAGTTGACATTCAAATGGTAACAACATAGTTTATCTTTCAAACCACACATTGAAGGCTTTGTCTAAAAATTGAAACTCAAATCGAGTTCTTTTTTCTGGAATAAATCTTGCTTCTCCCTCCCTGGGAAGAAACATCTGATCACTGCAACTTTTCTGCTTTTGCTGGACTATGGTTATCTGTTATTTAGAATACACCTGAACAGTACCTAAAGAAGCTGGACAATGTTAAACAGTGTGCTTTACATTCTGTTACTGGCTGTGGACATCGCACACACCACTGTACGCTGTAAACAGTTGCTAAGCAACTGTCTCTGTATTTCTGCAGGCTCAGTTGGTGTTTGTTTACAAAAAAAACAAACAAATTGGGCTGTTTCCTTATTATCTTTGCACACATTTTTGTAAAAACCAAAAGCAGTCAGTACCGAGATCGGGAAAAAAGCTTTTAGTTTTGCTGCGCCTTCTGCCTGGAGTATTTTACAGAAGTAATTTAAACTGTGAGAACTTAATAGTTTGGGGGAGTTTAAATCTATCTTGAAGGATCGTGAAAATATTGTGCTTTGTTAATGAAGTTGTTTCTGAAATCCCGCTCTAATCCTTTTGTTTGACTCTTTGCATTGGCTCATTTTAGATCCCTTGTATTCTCTCACTTTAGCGTATGAAAGTTGTTCGTATATTTGTATATATGTATTTAAATTGTAAGCAACATGTCTATTTAATTGTTGTTGCAGTTTCTGTGCTTCCCTCTTGGCCAGGTTACTCCTGGAAAAGAGATTTTTAATCTCATTAAACAATTATTTGAACCAAACAAGTGACTCCAGGATGTCACTTTGGTCAGTAGTAAAAATATTTAAACAAATGGGAATTTGTTGACTATAGCCTAAATATGAACAGCTTATTACAAATGTCTACAGTGTAATTATATTTGTATATTATCACGTTACTGTATGAATATAAAACCATAAAAAACCCTATAATGCACTTTTTTTCTTAATGTTTGTAAAGGGAAATGAGTACATGAGAGGGAGAACATCTTTGAATCCAGACCCTGCCCACCATAATGGTTTGTAATCATCAGCATGGAGTCTTTAAAGCACTTTAGATCTATGACAGCAGGACACATGGAAACTCACCATGTGGGGATTTCTGAGGTCTCGGCTTTTACAAAAAAGTAAAAGAGTAGAGTTTTCCAAACATGCCTCAAAAACTGCAATAATTTTCAAACTTTATACTCCCATTGTATTTAGCGGGAGGAAGAACTGAATTGTTTTTTGAGAAAGGTGGGTTGTATATATTTGACACTAGGGGGAGTTTAACAACAATAGCTTTTGGGCCATCATTTCTCGACCACTGATTTGATTTAGTTGAAATTTGGTGCATATGATTTGCTTTGAGGACATCAACCTTGTTTATTTTTAGGGGCTTTAAAGGGGATATACACTGGCTGTCAGAAACAAACAGAAAACAGCATTTCAAAAAGATTAAAGTTGCAGTGTAGATAGGTTTCAGTTATGTTCCTTTGAACAGTCTCAGATAAAGGGCATCAGCTGTCAAACATTCAAGGATAATTCTTCCAATGCAGAGAAACCAAATAACTTGTCCATAGCAGAGGCAGTATGGGACTCTATCATCTAGAAATAGATTCATTCAACTGATCCTATTTATTGTTGTTCCTTATAGCCTCATCCTCTGCCTGACATATCTGCTAAGACCCTCTGTGGTTGTGGTTGCACTATCCTAAAAGCCCCACCTTCTTAAACTGACGAAGCTCTTGCTTAGGTCCATTCAGGAAGACTATTCTTTTGCACACAGGCCATAGTTTATTTCTTGCCCACATCTTTCAAGCATGATCAGTCATAATCTCATGTCCCTTGTGGTTGTTTTTGACATATCAGCTGCTCACATAATAATAATAATAATAATAATAATAATAATAATAATAATAATAATAATAATAATAATAATAATAATAATAATACATTTAATTTATAATGCACTTTACATTTGGATTAAATCTCAAAGTGCTAAAATCTATCATAATCACATCTATCCAACAGCACAGGGACACACCTATGTTCTTAGCTAATAGACTTACTGCCATCTTTTTAAATATGATCCTCAGAGTTCAATTAGTTTTTTCATAGTGCTGCTATTTATGACCTCCGCATCCAAATCTTTGCAGATTCACCAACTTTATATTTGAATCAGTCTCAGCAGAGTCATCCGCCACCACCACCAACATCCAGACTTCAAGGAGGGGGTATAGCTTGCTGCTATTCAAGGTATATACCCAATCACAATCTCATCGAAGAGCCTATGTGTCAATAAGAGAATAATTATCATATTCCATGTTGTAATACATCCATCAACCATAACATTATAAGCATTATCAGGTGAAGCCAGACTAACACTCATTACCTCATATAGTGGTACCAGTCATTGGCTGGGATATATTAGACATCATGTGAAAAGTTTGCCCTGAATTAAATGTTTTGGAAGCAGAAAAATTGGGTAAGCATAAGAATGAGAGACTTTGACATGGGGCAGATTGTGAGTGATTGTGAATACCATAGTCATTGTGAATGACTATGTTGTGTGAATGAGGGCATTGTCAACAGCTCCTTAGCTGAGCATGTTTAAAGAACTGAAAAGGGACAAAGTAGTTAATTGCTCCAAAAAGTCAGTATTTGACTGGATATATCTTCTGTTTGATCTTTTGAAAAACTGCAGCGTGGAAACAGCTAATTGTGGTTTTAGGGGAGTTAATGTGGAAGACGGTTTCTTTAGCTCACCGTCTCCCTGGAGTTGGTTGCCTAGCGATCTGTTAAGAAATAATACGACATACTAGCCTGGTATAATTAAAAGTATTTTTTACACTTTTAGGCTTCGCTTTAAAATCTTTAAAGCTTTTTGATGCTGGTAGACCCAGTTTTCTTAAAGTAGTATTGTTCTTCTCATCTATAATGGTAGCTGTTGGACTATGAATACATGTATTTCCAAAAAAATGTATAGATATTTATTTAATTCTGGGCCTAAATCAGCGACAGAGAGGGAAGAAGTATTGCCAAACTTGGTGAGAGATTATATATGATCCTGAAATAGAAATCATAAGCACAGTATGGCCGCATAATCATTCTGTTCAATCCCCCGCTGTATCAACCCCAGGCTCCACCATTACACCATCACAGCCCTTTCTCCACATCTCATTACAATCCACAGACCAAGATTGTTTCTACATGATTGGGTGGAAGATCTAAAGGTGAAAATACTTCTCCCCAGTTTTGTTTGAACCAACATACCTAGAAAAACCATATGTAGAGGATGGTATGAAAAAAGGCCAACCTTAACTTCAAGATTTGCTTAATTAAAATGTTGAATTGTGACTTTTTGATGAAGCGAGGGTTAGGGTTAACTTTTCTTCATACATTATGCACAGCTGCACACCTGTTTGTTTTTCCCTCACCTTAGACAACAGAAACTCTCTGTCATGCCACTAGTTCTTTAGCAGCCTGCTGTGTGTTTCCCTTTGTTCTCTGTCTGTTGCTGATACGTTGCAAGTAGAGTTAATGAGTGCAACTGGGAGCCCCACGGCCAGTCTCCCATTCAAGACCTTTAATGGCTGAAAAGCTTATCAAACAATGCAGGCTTATCTGTTATTCTGACCCACACCAATCAGCTACAAAATCAGTTGCCATTTATAATATTGTGGATCATTAGTGTATATTACACCTTTCATCATTAATTGCACTGAAATATTTTGATGGTTCTTTGTTTGGATGTGTTTGTTTAATCATATTGCAACATAAACCATCAGTATTGATTAAAAACTGTTGGCATATAATGATCTGCCATAAGATTAAAACTGGTATTCATGCTCTGGTTGATTGGTGTATTTTCACTTGATTTGGTTTAAATAAGTAGGCTCAATATTATGTAGTGATAGCTTGATCACTATGGTGACTTACTCTGATCTGGGGTAGGCTAACCATCAGGTTAAGCCTCAGCTGACCCAGACTTTCTAAAACAGAAAAATAAATAAAATATAAAATGAAAAATAAATTCACCACTAACTTTTGGACTATTTGACAGAATTAACCACAGTCAGTCAAAACAATTAAGAAAATTATCTTAAATAAATTACTCAATGATAAAATGAAAAATGAAAACCTGTATATCTATTTCATTATATGGCATTTCATATCAAACTTGGAGGTTATATGACACAAAATAATTCAAAATCTCTACCTCCGTATACACATGTACACTGTTGAGCTATCTAAACCCAACTAATAAATCATTATATGTAAACGTATTACTTGCTAATTTATTGCTTAAATATTCAATCTGTAAGCATTAAATTAGCAATTTTTTCAGTCTGTTTTTGTAATGTATTACCTTTTAAGTTGAATTATTCATCCTTTATTTTTTTAAATCGAAGTTCCAGTAAAGCTCTCTTCAGTATTATGAACATCTCTCCTCTATCAAATTACAACAAGTTGTAGGCATTACTAAGACTGCTGATACCTCATAACCTCAAGATGTTTTTGGATTTCTATGTATCGAAAAAGACATTTGTTCACCTTTCAGCTTTAAACCATGCACCTCTTTATTTTGTTTCTATGGCTCATGAACTGGCTTATGACACCCTATCTAAATTGATCTGAAGCAGCACATGCTGAGATCACTGAGATATTTGCAGTAGCTGTGGCCGAAAGCTTTTCTTCACCATGACTCTCCAGCATGACTGAGGTGATGGAGCACAGAGAAGAGAGAGGAGGAGAGGAGATTATAATATTGGGAGATTGAGAAAGTTGAGCAGCAGATGGGATCATGATGAGATTCCAGCTCTCACTCTTTTGCAAACATTCAGTCACACGTGTATTATATAAGAAGGAAATTGCGTTCTTACTGTGCCTAGGACCACCAGCACCAGCGTGCTCTGGCAGTTTGGCAAAATAAAACAAACAAGGTGGAGAAATTATAAGAATAATGGATATCTGCTCGTAAACAGCTGACAAAGTGTTTGCCATCCCTCAAAGCATTGATTTTGGTAATAGTGCATCCATTCTGGTTTCAATACCAATACTTACCTCACAAATATGATGTCATCTGTAGTTGCTGTTACAGGCAACTCCTGCAATACTGTATTGAGATGTGCAAGGTTTGGTATGACATTTGCTTCAAATTAGTGCAACGCTCTAAATTGTATAAAGTTTACTATAACTTTAACCCTACCCCATTTAACAAATTTAACCTCACATTTTAAAACTTAGATTTTGTGTTTGCCCGGATTGACTTTGGCATATGATATGCACAGTTTAGTTTAAAATACACTCAAAAATAGACATCAGTTTGTGGGTTCTCTTGCGCAGGCGTTTTCTAGACGATAATATTTTTTTCCTATGCATTGTACAATTATAAAAAATCATACACTCCTACATAAATCAGGAAAAAACATTTAAACAGTAAACAGTGAGTAAATATCTTAATTCAAGTACTCCATGTCTAGTACTCTTCAGTATTAGTGACTCTTGTTGTCCAGGGGCTTCCAGCAAAGAGATCATGACAAATTAGTCGAGTGTTGATTCATGTCTGTTTTAAACCTGATACTATATCCTCAAGGCTAATTTATACTGATTCATGATCATATTGATTTTCAGTGATTCTTGATGCCTTTGCATTTAAGCTTTTAATGTGGACCAAGGAGCATCTAAGTTCACATTACAAGCCTTGTTATTCAGTATTGATTTTTTGCTCGGACTAGATTAGGCTAACATGACAGTTCACATTAATATTTAATATTTAGAAGTGACCTGACACTCTAAGTTGTATTAAGTGGACTTGAGTCCAAGTCAAAAAACTAGATAATATTAAGTTGTTAAAGCTAAATGCATTGTTTCAACTTTAACAATACCAAATTAATGATATACTTTACTCTGTGTCTTGACTCTTTTTAAAGCATTGTTCGTGCTCATAAACCCTCCAATGTGACTGCACTAAAGCGGTTCTGCAAAGAGGAGAGGGCCACATTCTATCATCAGACACGGATCTCAGAAGAATTTTCTTTTCTTCCTTTCTTTCTTTATTCTTTATTTCGAACAGATGAAAAGACAAAAAATTATAAAATCAAGTATGAAACAACATACACGCACACAAAGGTTCATTTTAAATAAATGAATCATGAGTCAGAAAAGCATGAATGATGAAGCAAAAGCTTTTAAATTCCCACCCCTAACAAAACTGCTGACAGCTTCTAATACATATTTTAGCCATTTTAAATACCGTATTATGGTCATATGTGCACCAATTTCCTAGAATTTTACCATGTACCAGAAACAAAAGACCGATCCATATTCACAATAACCTCACCATACTATAAAGTCTCTCTCTTTATTTTATACACAATCCCTCACCCCATCATCACCCATCTCCATACAATAATTAGAATATCCCACTCTCAAACTCTCTCATCTTCATCCTGATATCCCCTCAAAAAGGTGTTTTTTTCCCAACTTTTTAAACTGTTTTATGTTTGTGCTATGTTTTAGCTCCTCCTAAAAACCTTTCCACGAATTAACCATATTGTTACGCACATACTTTCAGAGTTGTGCTGATGTTGAACAACTACCTATACTACCCTGCCTTTCCATAAGCGTTTTTTGTATACTTCCCCGAAGGTGGTTATTTCTTGCATTTGTATGTGGTTTCCAGAAGATTTTATGATCTAAAATCACACCAAGAAATTTATTTTCATTTGCTCCTTTCTATACTTATCTTGTCGATTTTCTATTACACTTGAGGGTTTTGAATTATGTTCTCCAAATATCTTAATCTTTGTTTTGCTAAAACTGAAAGACAATTTCTTTACATCAAACGACTTTTTTAATTTATTCATTTCTGCTGTGATTATCTGAAAAATCTGTTGTAAATCTTCAAAGGAACAGAAAATATTCGTATCATCGGCAAATGAAATACAATTCAGTATTTTTGATAATCTGCGTATATCGTTAATGTTAATTATAAAAAGCATTGGATCTAGAGCACACCACTGCGGTACGCCATAAGTCATGTTCATGTAAGTCAATTTATGTTCACCAATCTCTACAAATTCTAGCCTGTTTCTTAAGTAGCTACTCAGTTGCTAAGATGGCACAACTTGCTATTAAGTTCAAGGTAGGTAAATATATTTTCACTCTCCAGGTGACTGGGCTACTCTAATTTATTTTGCCTTAATAAACAAAATAAAATAAAATAAAAGGTTTGTGTTTACTCAGGCTGCCTTTGTCTTACGTTAAGAATCTAAAATATTTTAGTCAGAGTTCTGCACTGTAGTCATTTGATGCATTAATATGAAAATATTGTTGGGTCCATCCTTAAATGAGGAGTGTCTATCAACTGTTCTGTGTGTTCTCACTGCTCCTGTAGATCTTAAATTTAGGGGCATTTTAGTCCGCTGGCATGAAGCAGTGTGATTTGGACCTGTGGATTAGTGCTTGATTCTGTGGTGTCTCGGGTCTTGGTGCAGTGAGAGGGTCAGGTGTCGGTCATGCACCACAGCTGACACGACTTGCATATGGCTGTGGGAATACAGAATTCAAAAGGCAGTGTCATTTCAGGAGCTTAGTGTGGAGGTGATGTGATATGCAAGACAGGCAATTGTAGAGAAAATAGGAAAGGAAGCTTAGATTATTCTGAGAATTTAATGTGATTTAAATTTTTTTATGTTGGGAGCGGTAACACTACTATACCAAATGAGATAAGTGTCAAAGAAATGTGACAGTGGTGCCCAACTTTGTCTAACCAGCTCAGTTAGAGCAAAAATTTTCTCCCCATCCAATGTCAAAATATACAGGATAAACCTTCTTATTTTCATTCTGTACTCCTCTATACTTTGACTCTTCACACTTCATACAAATCTCTATTTGGGATTTTTTCTTATGTTCTTTTAATGTTCTTCAATATGTACTAGACACAAAAAGAGGAGCCAAGAGTAAGATTAGAGCCCTGCATTCAGGCAAGAATTAAACTGCTTAATAGGAGTTACAATAGCCACATGTTTAGTGCCCCAACCTGCAGTAAATATGTTTCCTCTCTCATCAAAAAGACCTATAAGAGTCTCTTATTTACATGCACAACCCAATTCACACTATCCCTGCTCTGGAATACTGCTCTTATGTGCCCGTACAAGGACAATGATGTTGTGTGTATGGAACTGTAAATCCTGTTATCAATAACACAAACGTAGGTGTGATCCCTTCCCGACATCCAATTACCAGTAGATAAAAGGATAGAGGCGGAGAAAAGGGGGGAGAACTAACAGTATTTTCATTTCAAGGAAGAGTGAGCACTCAGAATGTTGCCCTACAGACGTAATTCAGTTAACGCTGTTGTCTTTAGGATTATTTCAGAGAAACTTTAGCTCTACCATAGGAACCAAATGTCTGTTATTACATAACGCATACATCTCCTACAAATGACCATGCATGCAAAATGTTTGTGACTTACATCAAGTCAAATGCCCGTGGGCATTAAACTTAAAAGGGTTCTCCTATACTGCAAAATAAAAAATTTTAAAAAGTTTTATTTCACAAAAGGGTTTTCTTTATCTGAAAAGGAAACAATCTTCTGAAGCATGTTTTATAGTAGAAGATTAAGAAGAAAATGTGTACCCTACTTAAAATTTTCCAGTGATGCAGAGCTAAATTTAACCAGCAAGAAGGAACCCTTGGATCCCTTGGATTAGGGTTTAGATTCTCAAAGTCAGTCCAAAGTCTATCCCAAGAATTAAGCACAACTCGAATTGTATGCTTTATTTTTATTTTAACCAAGCAAAGTTGATCTGTATAAAGGCAGAATCTTTCTACTGTGTTTCAAGCACACTGATAATGGGGATCTGATTTGCTCCTGTGCTCCTGCACTTGTCTCCACCATTGTGGATGACACTGAGAGCAAAGATAAGAAGTTAGCAGAGACAAGACAGGAGGTTTTCTCCTTCAAAGCAGCAGCTCCTGCACTCTGCTTGGCACAGGAGGGGCTTCAGGAATACGTGGGTTTTAAAATATGCATCCTTCAGAAATAGATCTAATGTTACGCAACAGAAACTACTTTGACTGTAATAAAAACAGTAGAAAAAGCCTAGAATACACTTGTTTTATGTAATCTAGCTTATACATATTGGTACTTTGGTTTAGCTCCAGTTGTGTTTTTAGGTAGTGTGAAAATTATTTGAGCACAGGTCGTCAGACAGTCCTCTGATCCCAGTGCAATTACTTTAAGTGATATGGCAAACCCACCTTTGAGGCTGCAACGATGCCTTGAAAATTTATAAATCAATACAATTAATTCAAAGCATTTAATATGTTTTCATTCTGAACTCCTGGTGGTTCTGGATTACATATTTGTTTCGGTTTTTCTTGAGCTGGAGTGCATGTTATTGTATTTCCCCGAAAAGTCTGGGATATTATGGAAACATCATTGCGTCCAGCCGTGTGCACAGCAGATTCTTTGTGTTAGCCCGATAACTCAAAAAATGATTTTATGGATAATTTTTAAATCAAAAATGATTACAGACCATTGTGGGAGGAAGAACTGGATTGATTTTTGGAAAAGGTGAGTTGAATATTTCTGACATTTGGGGGAGCTTTATCCCCAATTATCCCTAAATTTCTCAGCCGTTGTGCTGATTTAGTCCAGATTTGGTAGATATGAAACGACTCGATGAGATCTATCGCATATATACATCGTGTTTTACCCTAATAGTTCATATTTAACTCACTAGAGCGAGCTTTTCTTTTTTTTTTAAAACAGAGTTTTCCCAAAATAACTTCTTGACCCTCAGCCCGATTTAGCTCAAACTTGGTGCAATCGACTCAATGAGATCTACTAATGTAAATATACTTCTTCTTTTTTTTTACTTAAAACTTTAGCCGAAATAACCTCACCTTTTTTTTGAGGGGTTCAACCAGAGCTTTTTCTTGTACAAAGCAGTGGATTAAGGAGTTTTCGGGTATAAACCATTGCTGTCGGGGACGACAGTTGAGTGTAGTTTCTAGTGTTATTGACTTGAACATGTTGCGAATATTTGAAAATGTATGCATATAAGAAGAACATATGCAGAGATGGAACATAATGAATTTAAATACGATAATGCAAGACTTTTATCTCACTTTGCTCTGTGTGGACGGCAGAGATTTGAGTGCAGCAGTGACACCTTCTACAAACAAAGACAATTTTTTCCCCTTGACTGAACATTAGCATACATGACAGTACTTGAGCCGCGTCTGCAAATGCAGTTGCTTGACTTGAAAAAAGGGTTACCGACATAAAGGAAGCTGAGCAAGAGGTTGTGCGAAAGACTTCCTGTCAAGTCTAATATACAGTGATTGTTCTACATCCCTCAAAAAAAAAATGGACAAAGGATTTAAAGCCACTTTACAAATCTATTTGTCTAACTGGGCCAGCACGTCATATTCTGTAATCACTTCACGCCATCAGGATATTGGATTTGGGTTTAAAGAACCTTTTTTTATAATTATAGATCATCAACCTGAGACTTTTTCTACTTTCAAAGCTTCTTGTTTGCTTTTATTTAAGCTATTGTTGGACTATATTTCCAAGAATGCCTTTGATGGCTTTCAAACAATATGTTCAAAGTGGTTACACTCAGCAGACGAGAGTGAGCTTTCAGTCACAGTGTAATATGCTGTTCCTAATCATCGACAGTCACATTCAACTCACACCTTTTCCTTCCCTTCCAGCTGTCCTATTACTGCTAGCAATGAAGGTGTACATAGGCTCTCAACAACCTACTCCACTGTTTCGTCTCACCATGTCCAAACACTGAGCCAAAATTAGAATCCGACCTCATTTCGTGCTTTGTGAAGCTCTAAATTTGTACCCGAGTTGACGAGTAATTTAGGAAAAGAACAAAGTCTGTTTGTCCGACAAATGTTTAGCCTCTCGGTGTAACTTCACAAACCTGAAGGAACAGTTTCACATAGAAATTAGAGGCCAGATTTTAGAAAGAATGTCTTATTTGGAAAATCTTGGGTGAAATCAACTTTTCAGTCTGAAGATGTGTGAACTCTAGTTATTCCGGGAGAAGCAGTGGGAATAGAATAATCCACTCTACTTGTACATCAGTCAGAAGGGACATGACACTAGCCGAATGCCCGGGGGAGCAGGGCATTGATTTGGCCACCACTGTTGACCTGCCAACTGAATAGTATTGGTGGATAAACGTTAATATACTCGTTGGTTCCCCCTGATGACCTCCAAGCCAATACTAGATTGATTCTTAAATGGTTTTAACATAGCATTGCTTATATAATCAAAGCTGAACACTGAAAACCAGTGGCTCAGAGTGTTCCTATAGGGGAAGATCAGTGACCCAGAGAAGACAACTTATCTCCAGAAGAAGATTAGCATGGACGACAGGCTAACAAGAGATGTAGCATGTAGCACTCAGGACAGGAGACCAAGCAAGTTACAATAAAGAGAAATAAGAAGTGGTAAGACCCAGGACAAGAACAAAAGTTTTTGAATGTCGGGGGCTTGAAATGAATCAGCCCCAGGTCCATTTGTGGACTAGAAAAGACTCACATACACTGAACAGAGATTCAGTCTGATGAGAGGAGAACTACATGCAGCAAGTCCCCGACAGTCCCAGAGAACTCGCAGCCCCTGAATCTATCCAGCACATGCGGCCCACCTCTACTACTCCCATGTAGGGCCTAACCAGATAAGCAAATGAAAGAATCAAATGATCCTGAGGAAAGAAACCCTGAAAAGGCGGCATTCAGATACAACGTATGGTCTGTTTCCCCCTCCCTTACACAACATTTTGTGTCATCAGTCATCAGTTGTTTTTAAGAAATTAGGAAATGAGAAATCTAATCCTCCTCCTCCTACCAGGTCCTGCATCTCTCCTCTGGACGTGTCCATACCACCTCAATCGAACCTCCCTCAACGTATCACCAATCCGTCCAACAGGGGCAGTCCCTCTAATGATCTCATTCCTGATCCTGTTCCTCCTTGTCACTCCCATACATACCTCTGCTGTCTCCAACCCTGCTTCCTGCCTTTCCGTTCATGCTGCCATCGCCAATCCATCCATCTCACACAACTTCACTTTCACTCTAACAGATCTTCCGATCACACATCACTCCTTACACTCTCTCTCAAACCTGCCTGTACTCTCTGCCCTACCTCACTACCGCACTCTCCATTTTCACAGTCAATCCCAAGTACTTGAACCCATCCACCTTTGCCACCTCTACTCATCATCAGCAATCATCAGCAACACAGAACATTCTTGCTGTGAGGAAAAACAGCAACGCACTATGCCACTGTGCCGCCCCAAAAGACAAAACAAATCAAAATCACTAACCAGAAAGATAATTCAAGAGAAATTGAAATAAAATACACAACATTAGGCAAATGCACAAAACCTTTTCAATCCAATATGATTGTAAGTGCTGCCATTTCTTAAAAGTTATGAAACTCTTTGAGCAAAGTGATGAGCTTCAGTTGAAAAAGCTGTGCTTTCCATTTTCCTGCATATGAAAAGTTTTAACGTCACCAGTAATGACAATAAGAATACATTTCTGCTCTGTCAAAATTCTAGCCGGCCTTCAGCCTGCAAAAATGACATTCAGTAATGTTTTATTAATCATCGGGTTGTAGAAGATTTTGCTCAAATTCATCACCAGTGTCAAAGTAACAATAAACTTATTTGATATAATCTAGTACAAATCATTGATATACAATTTAGACTTTCAAGACAGAAACAAAAGAGCAAAGCTAAAATCTTAAAAACAATGAAAAAAATATAAGTATTGAGGTAAAGCATAATATCTCTGGCAACATTTCTCTAGTGAGCATTTTCTTTGAGAGAGAACTCAGTACCCTCCATCTGCTCCAGGTTTCAGGTAAGAGTGAGTGTTTTTATCTCAGGTAGAGATTTACACAGGTGAATGTGTAGCCAGCTGAGCACAGAAAAGATTGATCCAAACATGGAGAATGGAGCGCTGTGATATTGTGGGATAAAGGGGACAAGCCTGTAGTATAACTACTGGAGTCCACTCCATCAAGAGCACACCACTTGCTCTTTCTCTGCTTTGAATTTCTATGCACTCTCTGAGGGAAAGTAGCTCTTATGCAGCATAGCTTAATGATTCAGGTTTTCATGTTCTAAGAGTCTGTATTATACATACAGACTGGGGGTTATTACATCATCCTGGTTGTGTGTGATCCCAACAGTCTCACAACCAAGATATTTAGATAATCCATTAAGTCATAGAGAAAAGCTGAGTCAAATAGTCATCTTGTGACCAAAAATGGCTAAACGCCACTTTCCTCTCTGCTTTCCTCCGCATGGAAGAGCATGTGTGCCAGTTTGGAAAGGTTAGCTGTTAATTAAACAAACAGGCATTTGTTTGCACTCAACTGAGAAATACTCAGCTTCCTACCTTCCAACAAAACAACTCAGTATGCTCTCTTGTCGTTGGAAATTGCTTTTCTAGGTGCTGGAGGGTTCTGACTAGTCAGATTGGGTGTGATTTAATGAGATCGTCATGTAATTTTTTTTGAAAGTGACACAACTGGGGCTTCTTTGACCATGAAGCAATAATATGGTTCTTAAATATATAATATAATAAAGTCAATATAATAAAGTCATTCAGAGGTGCAATTTTCCCTGAATGTGATGCACACAAAATAATCTGATGCAATAGAGAAGCCATCACAACATATTTTATTCACAATCCACAGCGTGCTATCAGAGGGGAGACCGGCTCAACATGAACATTGTGTTTTGGAACATTACTCACCATTTATGTCTCTTTGTTTTTTTGAAACTCATGCCTTAACTCTGAAGAAGCATTTAATACAAGTGGAAAAGTTGCTTTTATATTTAACATAACAAGTTTTTACTGTGTATAAATTCACTGCACATTAAAAAAAGATCATTTATGGTTGGGATTTAGCTACATTAGCAGATTATCCGCACTAGTTGACATCTCAATTAATTACTGTCACACCATAAAATATCAGCTACACTTGATCATTAGCTGAGATTTTGCCATTTTTAGACTACAGTTTTTCTCTTCATGACATCCTGAATGCACACACGCCACTCATGCATGCTTAGTGTTTATTTCATTGCCTGGTGCTGATATCAGCTGATCTCAATAGCTGGTCATATCGGTCCAGTAGCACATTGGGTCGGCCTAGTGGTCGTATTGCTGCTCTCTTTCTAATTTTCACTCTCTGTGCCTCTACTTCTTTCATACAGAAATATATTCATTCCCTCCACCTTCCCACCAAAACCCAGCCTAAACAGATTCAACAACTTCATAATTTCAACAGTCACTGCAGGGTCACCAGCCACCACCACCACCCATAGTGTCTATATTTCATTACATTGCATTTCCTTTTGCTTATCAAGGGTTGGGTCAGAGGGGGCCGGATTCCAGGAAGGATACTCAAGAAATCCCTCTCCACAGAAGCACTGTCCAGCTCATCCTTGGGGATCCAGAGGCGCTCCCAGGCCAGATGAGATATCCACCCTCTCAGGCAAGTTCTGGGTCCACCTCGGGGCCTCCAACCTGTTGGACATGCCATGAATACCTCCAATATCTACTCAGCTCTCTCTTCACCACAACGGACCGATACAACACACACATTACTGCTGATGCCACACCAAAGCGCTTGTCCATCAACTCTTTCGCTTGAGGCAGAAACTCACTCCAATCTGAATGCTAAACAGTGTCTTTAGTCCAACATGGAGATTTATCTCACTTGTTAAGTGCAATAACCCTTCACATTCTTTCTGGAGAGTCTTAAGGACTTACCAAAGGCTTTCTATCAGTCTAAACATTTCATAATTTGTTACAATAATCAATTATATTTACTTAATTCACTTCTCTCTCATATTTGGACCACCTACATGGCCCTTGAACACAATAATGGCTTTTGTGAAGAGTTTATCGATTAATATTGAAGTGTACAACCAGGATGACAATCAGTGGAGTCTATACTATATCCCAAATTTCCCCGTGGGGATTAATAAAGTTCTTTCTATTCTTTCTATTCTACCTCCACCATGGCTGAACAATCCATCACAGTTTGTTCCCAACCCACAGCCAAGTTCCATGGAAATCTGTAGATTTTTTGCAATTGTTGAAAATGTTGATCTCCTGTCTACATAAAAATTCCTGGATTTTTCCCTTTTTTGGATCTGCATCAAAATGAAATGGGTTCCTGGCCTGCAGTAGGTTTTGTGGAATTCAGTCTAATAGATTTAGCCAAGTCCTGCTGTCAAACAACCAAACAAAAAAAGGTAATGAAAAATAATCATCTTTTGAGTGGGTGTAAAAATATAAACCGCAGCATTTATGTCAACCAAAGAGAATAATATACATAGTGCCGTTATTTTTTAACCACCTTTAGTGAAATACTCCTCCTTACTTCTATACCCCTTCCATTGTCACAGATAAGATCTGAGCAGCAGCTGTCATGTGAAGTCTGCCGAGTTCAGCTGTTATGTATAGGTCTATGAATTTTGAAAGAGTCTTGCAGCTGTTTAATATTGCAGTCTCTCATATGAAATTTACAAAATTTTCCACCAGCTACCAACTAAAGACCATCAGCTGGCATAATGATACTGAATGTCCCTCACATCAGAGCAGCAATAACAAGCAAACAGATAATGATTTATATCACCAGCATTACCAGGAGGTATAGCTCAGATGTAAATGTAGCGCAAGGGTGGATGGATGGGAAATGAAAAAGGGAATAAAAGCTGTGCTGAAAATTTGTTTCTTCAAAGAATCAACTGCTCTGAGCACTGTCAGACTCCAGGCACAACAAGCTCCAGTGAAGCAGACATTAACTCCAGTGTCTGCTGCAACCAGCATTAACACTGATGTTTCAGGAACTAATTTCAACAATGACTGAGGGTGCAAATTAAATTCAGTTGAAATAATAATGAAAATGAGTGACTGAGACCATGTGTAAGTCATTATTTTCATTTCAGTTCATTACCATCTCTTTCAATTAGGAATACCACACAATGAACTATGTCTTCAATAACAAATTCATCTATCCAGCATTTTCTTTCTAACTGCCTATCCGTGTGCAGGTTTGCAGAGCGGCTGGAGCCTATCTCAAATTACATATGACAAGAGGCAGAATAAACCCCTTGACAACTCAGCAGTTCATCACGGGGCCAACAAATAAAACCAAATAAAACATTCACACTTGCATCATCACCTGTTTACGAAGGAGAATTAGGGCAACCAACTAATGAGAATAAAGTCGTAATTTTGCGAGAACAAAGTGGACATTTTCGAGAATAAAGATATAATCTTACAAAAATAAAGTTGTAACTCTATTATAAAAAAAAGTAGTAATTTTACGGGAATAATGTCATAATATCACGAGAATAAAGTCGTAATTTTACAAGAATAAAGTCAGAATTTTGCGAGAATAAATTTGTGATTTTCGAGAATAAATTTATATAATTTTACGAAAATAAAGTTGTAACTATATTAGAAAAAAAGTCGCAATTTTGTGAGAATAAAGTCATGATTTTTCGAGAATAAAGTCTTAATTTTCGATTATAATTTTTTTTCTTGTAAAATTGTGACTTTTTTTCGCATAGTATTACGACTGTAATTTCATGACCTACATTTTAAAATTTAGTTTTGTCAATGTGGCTTTCATACTCTGTCGTAACTACACTATATATACTGCAGTATACTACGTATACTGCATGCTTTTGGACTGAAGGAGGAAACGAGGGCACCCAGGAAGAACCCCCATAATTATCTGGAGAACATGCATATTCTACACCTTAAAGTCGCATGACCTTCCCGCTTTGAGGATCAGGGCTCTACACCAATGTGTAATCATTAATGTAAAATATGATGAGGAGGGAGGGTACGATGGCCAGCAGGGGCCAACGCTTTGCAACTTAAGAAAACACAAGTAAATAGATAAGAAGACAAGAAAATAAAGAAAAACATCTTCATCAACACAAGACATTAAGAAAAACAATCTGCAAAGCCACAAGACAACGGAAGCATTTATTTAGCAAAGAAAACTTAAAAGTGATTCATCCCTGGAAGAGCTTTGGGACACCTGAAGTCAGTATGCGGAGTGGGGGTTAAGAGCTTTCTTAATTTATATAATTTAATTTATTATTTATTTTCACATATAGTCGTACACAGCATACATAACATAACATAATGACATTTTTTGTCTGTATTTGACCCATCCCTTAGGGAGCATTGGACGGCCCACTTGAAACGCCCAGGCATGTAATATATATGTACATAGCATATTGGGTTCATGGTTTTGTTCAAGGACCCCACAACACGTAGTCTCGCTGGGGCTCATACCGGCACCTTCCAATCTTCAGATTGGGAGATGGTCACCAAAGATTTTTGTTGGATTCACAATGATGATCAACGTTTTATTGTGAGTCACATGACCGCACAGCCCGCTTACACGTCAGATAAAAATATCATGAAATTTTTTATCTGTTTTATTCGCAAAATGAGGATTAAAATCGTGTGTCCGGGGATGCATAACTTTTAATGCAATATAGATTTCTATGAAATGGGCCATCCTGCATGATGTGTATTCTCAATACTTTCGGTACTTTAACCTGGAGTCTGCGATCATGTTGGACTGGTAGGTGTCTGGTTTAAGTAACATAATAATGATGGCTTTAAAAAATACAAAATACCTTTGTTTACTACATGCAACATAATTGTTGAGTAAATGCAACCTGAATTATGTTTTCATTACATGGCTTTTTTAAGTTAAAACAACTAGATAGTGGCATCATTGACAATTAAAACAAGGTACTTTCATTGCACTTGCAACAAAATCTAAGTTTTTGGATTACATAATTGTGTCTATTACATGCAACATGATTGTGCTGAGTTACTGAAACATAACTCTGTTTTTATGTAACATAACTGTATGATGTAGCACCTAATTAATCAGGTTGGATACATTTTCTTAAAACTATTTAGTGATAATTGGTTTTATGATTCATTTTTTTTCCATGTGTACCTAACCTGGTTTTATGGGACTGGTTGACGCGATTAACTAAATTAAATGTGATGTTTTATTTATTAAACGAACTTTGCATTTAAATGTAAAATATAAAAGAAATCGCTGTAAAAGGAAGTTTTCATAGCATTTAAAATGTTGTGACACATATCTTTTTCACCAAAATATTTTTAGAGTGCTGGCTACAGATTGATACACATACTTTTCTATACAGTTTCAACCGATTACTGCTAGTCCTCTATCTCCATCCACCCACACAGCATCATCATCTCACACCTCTATCTGCACAACCTGACTCACTATTGTAGCTCGCGCTCCAGGGCTGGTATCCATAATAGCCGGTGATTCTCAGTATTCGTTCCTCTATAGACGCGCTGTTGATGTCCTCCACTGATCTGGAGGATTTGAGATCCTCTTTGATGGCTTCGTCCACCACCAGGTACTTGAGCTGTCTGAGCTGAGGGCTGATGTCCGAAAGCCTTCTGGGGCTCAAGTCGGGAGACTTGCGCATCCCGCTGCGAAGAGAAAACAGGGACACAAAGTGAGACCAAGGGGAGCCTGCTGTGTTTGCTTCAATAAGACAGTCCTCCTGGGATAAAGCAGGAGATCCAGAACTGTATGCTGCTCAGAGTTAAGGACCCCTGATGCGCCTCTCTGGTACAGCACAGACATCATCATCCTTCACTGGCCCTGCACAACAACACTGTCAGACACTGAACGAAAGTGACAGGCCTTGCGACAGTTGTACACTTTGCACTGTGCAAGTCCCATATACGCTTAAGGAATCTGAAACCAATGAATGGATCATGAGTGATTTGTGGAGACGGAGAAGTAGCGCTTCAAGTGAAGGCAGTGGTGCGCAGAAATGCGCGCAGTAGCCTCTCTAATGTTCTCACGCACTGGGAATAAATCTTAGTCCAGAAAGTGATATTAAGAAAGGGAAAGCAAATATTTGAATATTGCACCAATAGAGCTCAGTGGTCTAACTGGTGAGCTGAGAGTCCCCCAGCTGTTATGAAACAATCAATATTGAATCAATCGCAGGGATTCTGAAACCCCCAAACTACCATTCGTACCCCGTTTAATCTTTATAGAACTGCACACGCAGCAATAACAATATGTCAATAAACCTCATGACATACAATTATTTCACAGGGAGAAGGCGCTTTACTGAATAAGTAAACACTTCTGCTCAATTAAATCATTTGATTGAGTAGCAACAGGTGTGGTCCTCCTCCACTCCACTCTCCTGACCTCCGCCTGAACAACATCTGTAAAAGTTGAAGGGTCTTACGTCGCCATCAGAGTAGTCGGAGGTCCGAGGTAGCACATACAGTCCCGGTGGGGCCGTCCAACGCGGTCCCACACGTTGCCCTCTCCGTTACCGTACATCTTCAAGGCCACTAAGCACAGATGGAATCTAAAGCTCCATCAAGATGGAGTGCAGAACCATCACCCTGCTTCTCCTCACAACACCAACATATGCTGCTCGGTCACAATGTCTCTACATCCAGAAGGTGCGCTCTTCTGGATGCTGCTCTAGGAGCTGCAGACGATGCGACAGCGACATCTGCCGGATTATCATTTTCTACCAGACTTAGATACAGGCAATAACGGATCGGTTCAGACGTTTTTAAGCCAAGATGCTGAGATATTTTTCAAATTTTTTACTTTGTCATTGAATAACCTTCAGAACTCTACAGTAGATTGAGAAGTTCTCCTATTTAGAGAATTCATAGCCTTTAAAGTTCTTACTCATCGATTATAATATTTGTCTTAGGTTAATCTTTATTTTGTTACTTCCTTTCAGTTTGTGTTCTGCCATTTGATTTCTTGTAACGTTGAACCTGTGTCCGTATGGCACAGGTCTCCCTCACTTTTTTTAGATTATATTTTATTTTTATTTTTTAAATTTTATTTGTTTGGGAGGGACAGTGTACAATATGAAATATAAATGTTACCATTTGACGCATTTTACCACTGTTAGTCTAAGGCTAATTTTGATCTGTAGCCAAGTCAGCCTGTTTATATTGAATATTCTTTATTCTCTTTAATTCTTTATTTGTTCAGTAGGTCATTAATCCAAATGAACTAATCCTGTTCACTGGTAAGGTACTATCAAAATAAAGCTATTATCATCATAAACTATATGAGATCAAACCGTTTTAACTATTGTGCCCATGCGGCAAAATGACTCTCATGAATCTCTATGTGAAAATATCTACATCTCCACTGACTCAGTTGTCTCGATTGTAGATGGTCCAAAATGTCTGAAAACTTCCTCCGTGGCTCAAAAGGTCAGTAAGTGGTAAAGAAAATGCAAATAAATAGCAGCAGTACTTTATAATAGCGCTCTTTCCGTCAGGGGCATTTTGCCCCAAAAATTGCCATTTCAAACAGGGATACTTTTTCTCTTTGGATCAAGATGAAAATAGAAGCTCACACATTACTTTGAAGTGTGAAGTAGCTGTTTTATTTAACTCTGGAGGTACCAGTGATTTGTAGCTCAGAGCTCCATTGGGGGTTTTCACTGGAATTAAAAAAAGTATAAGTAAAAGAATGAGTTTGGAATGTGGGGCAGAAGCCTGTATAAGTGCTTCTGCCCCAGCGAATGTTATACAGTTAAATAAAACCCATCCACATAACTTATGAAGTCATTAGATTTTAGAGCAAGCCAGTGTTGTTGTAATACTTAATGTGAAAGACAGACCGACATGTCGTTTCCTTGTAAATATATTGCTCTTGATAATTGTTTCACCTCCTTTATAATATGGAATTTCACAGAAGTTATGGCCACAAAGATTTACCCATGAGGTCTCTTTATTCATTGTCTCTTTTTTCATTGCTCGCATGGGTCCTGTATTTCACATTCCTATGCGAGCAGAGGTAAGCATGAGGCAGTATTGCTGTTTCTGACAGTCACAGGCATTTGATTGCATCCAATTAGTTATGCCTCCAGTGACGGGGTTATTATGTTCACTGGTAGGGATTGTATCTTCTTAGAATACAATTAACCGTCTTTCTCTCTTTAGTTCAGACGTGTGAAATGGGCTACAATAAGAGAAGAAGTTGTAGGTTTTTGAATCCTGACTTACAACAATGTCATCAAAGGATGAAGCAAAAGAAAACCTACCTCTTGTACTCCTTTTCTATTAGGTTTGGCCAAGTGTAGATGAAACATTGTTTTCTGTCCCTAGATGAACCTCAGCACAGCCTGCAATTCCATTAGTGAGGAAGAATTAAGCAATACCTTGTCTGATTTGGGCCTTGTTTCCCATAGAGCCCAGCTCTGTGATCTGCTTCCTGCATTGCGCTGGCATTCTGTGAGCTCCAACTGCAGACAGCAGCAAATAACCAAACTGTTTTTGGAAGACAGGTTTTGTATCGATCAATGACGAGCCACACCTCACTTGTCCACGGACTGTCGGGCGACCTGTGCTTACTCGAGCAAAAATTGGAATCATCAATAAGTGAGACAACACCTCCCGTCGAGATTCTCAGGGAGGAAAGGATCAGGTTCGTATTGTATAATGCACTTCTAAGCTTCCCAGCTCAGCCAAAGCCAAATCAATTCCGACTGTTTGACCTTCTGCTTTGCCCAAACTCAAATAGGGTCGACACCTCTCCTGAGAAGTAGAACAGCTGATGTAAAAGGATTGTGACATATTCAAGTCACTCAGTGGCATCCAGTGCAGCATCACCCACTTCTGAAGCCTTCTAAGAGCCCTTTAATTGGTGCCCCATTCAACAGGGTACTGCACTCCTTTCAAAAAATAGATCAGAGATGGAGTGTGAGCCAAAGGTCAAGGCCCTGAAGCTTAAAATATGGTGATAATGATCAAAAAAAAAAAATGACATGCATGATGTAAAGTGAGAAAATTAAAAACTAATTCACCTGTTATGTAAGTTTCTCTGTTGGTATTTTGTATGTTTACTCACCTGGGTAGGATGCAGAACCATTATTAATGTTCTGAGCAATTGTTTGATTGTAACCTAACTAAAGTCAAACGAAATGACATATATGCCTAAATTATATGTTCTATTCATTTTGACAAAGAACTGGTGTAGCATTGATCATTTCTGCTGGTCAGCATAATGCTTGTTTTAAATGTATGTCATGTAACATATCTTTCATCTGGTTTAGACTCAGTTTGTTGTTTGCCATATAGGTTTGAAGGTTAATTTCCCTCTTTTTTATCTATTCCATGTCTTTTTGTCCTCCTTTGTCACTGATTTCATCCTGTTTGACTGGTCTTTGCTCCTTATTTCCATCTTGGTCTGATTGATTGTGGATTTACTCCCTTTTTTGTGTCTCCTTTGTCTGTTTGACTATGTACTTTCCGAGTAATCGTCTCTGCGATTTACCATGTTCATGCATTGTTGTTCTCCCTGAGCTCCATGTGTTCTCTTTGAGGTTTTTTTCTAATTAGATTAGTGTTTTTTGACCATGCCTACATTTACTGCAGTTCTTATCTTACATTAAAACCCTTAACTGAACTCTTTGCCTCCTGTGATGCCTGTATTTGGGTCCTGTTTTCACACTTCACATAACACTGTTACCACTGGTGTCTGATAGTGGCCACACGATGAAGATGAGCAACAATAAACCCCATTCAAACTTTTTAATTTGTAAGAATGAAATATAAATATATGTAAATAGGTAACGATGATTTTGCTTTTAACAAATTGCATCATCAAATATTTTATTTCTAAAAATAGATGGCATATTTTCAATACCTAGTATAAAAAGCCAATGATACAAAGACTTCAGTATCAGCCGTCACAAAGTCTTCAAAGCAATTAAGCCATTGTTATTCCTGGAGGTCCTTTAACTTTATCTTTTCTTGCAATTTTTAAGAAAGTGCAACGATGGACAGAAATATTATTTCAATCAGAGAAGACAGAGAATGAAGAAAAGATGATGTGTGATAATTAGTCTCTTAGAAAGTCTTTGGCGCTAAGACCCTTCAGGAATATACCCTTAGGAGTCTGGATATGGTGGTGGTGGCGTATGACTCGCTGAGGCTGAGGAGTGATGAGGCTGATGGATCTGTGAGGACTATGGGGAGATGAAGGGGGCGAGTGGACCAGTAGCGTGGAAGAACAGGAATGTTGAAAAATCTTGCAATGTTTAAGAAAGTGAACTCAAATTCCTATTTCTGCCTCTTTGTAGGGATTCATGCCAATTTTGATGAAGATCTTCCTCTTTATATGCCCAACTGTCCTACCAGATTTCATTAAAAACCATCTGGCATTTTGATGTAATCCTGAAAAAGAAACAAGCACCAGTGGAAAACATCACTGCTCATTGACGGTAATAACATCAATGCTGTCTCCTTTCTATTCCGGAGTCCCAATAAGCCTTAACAGTGTCAGGTTAAGTCGGCATGCACAATACCAGGATGTTGAAAGCACCTTTTGTTCATTTTAATCACGCCTATGCTTTCTCTACTATGACGATGATGAAATGCCTTTTGTGAAAAGTTTATTTACATCAGGCTTTTCTCACAGGAGCATACATCTAGATCATTCATTATCCTCCAACACCTCCCGTTGTCCTCTTTCACAAACTTGCACATTTTATTGCTTTGTCAGAAGCCAGCTGACCAGCTTTGTCACCTTGATATTTGTTTTCAGTCATTTTTTCAATTATAGTCTTTCTTTCCTGTGTCCCCTTTCATACAGTTTGAGAGTGTGAGTTAAATCCTGCTGCTTTTCATCATCAATATTTAAGGCACTTCTTAGCCTGGAAACAGTGTAACACACACTGCTGATTGGCCAATGCAGAAAAAGACAAGTGAAACTCTTAGCCAGTAAAACAAAGCCACATACACCACTGTGAGGACTTGGAGCTTGCAGCCATATATTGCCATAAACCAGCGAAACACATTTAGTGTTCAGTTGCTAGAGTAGATGTTATCTGTTAAATCTGACGTCAGCTAGCAGGAAACATAACCTTTGGAATCAGCCCAATGTGTCCCAATGGTTTCTGCAATTTCCTTAGGGTGTATTTGTTATTCAGCTGCCATTATTAGTAAGGTTGACACACAGCTGGAGAGTGGCTACTTTCTCTGAGGATGAGAGCCTGCTGTTGTGAATGTGTCACAATCATGAACCAGTTCGCTACCGAGAAAAACTGCTCCAGTGGGAAGGAGAGATTTTTTTTGCCAGACAACCTACCTAAATTTCATTCTTAGATCACTCTTTTTTTCAGTCTTGCTGACAAATGGACAAATGGCAAAAATAACTTATGACTAAGGAAGTGGAAGTGTCTGTACATAACTCCTTCACTGCTGTGCTACTATTAATATCAGAGGGCGACTCTGAAAATGACACCTCTGAGCTGATTTACGGCTGAAGGTCAACACAAAATATGTCATGGGAAAAACGTTTTTTTATTAACACAGATGACAAAACCTGTTTGCATAGCCATCAAAAAAACTGTAATTAGCCACCAAATTGAGGTCCATCCCACCATAAATGACTACTAGGCAATTAAGGTCATGATATTAATATAACTAGAATATATTTCTATGCATTATGTAACTTGACACTATCTACAGTGGTGTTTAAATATTTTGGACCCAACTGATTTCTTCTTTTTTTGGCTGTATCTCATACTAAATTGTGTCGGATATTCATACAAATGTTTACATGAAACAAAGACTACCTCACTAAACACAAAACACACGTAAATGATAAGTCTGTTGAAGGGGGTAAAAAGGTTATCCAATACCTAAATCACCAATCTGAAAACGTATTTATCCACCTGAACTTAACAGAGGGTTGTCCTTCGTTTAGCACCAACAACTGCAACCAAAGGCTTCTGATAACTGGAGGTCAGTCTGATATTGTCTTGCTTCTTGATACAGTTGTCTTTTAGCTACAATTCATTGACTGATGACCTGACATTGTCCTTCAGAATTCTTCTGTTGACAACTGAATTCAGCTTTCCCTCAATTATGGAAAGTCATCTTGACCCTGAAGCTGCAAGGCATCCCCACAATATTACACAAACAGCTCCTTGATTGATTGTGGGCTTAATGTTCTTTTTGTGGAAAACTGTTTCTTGTTAACACCAGATAGAACACTGTCTTACCAACAGTTAGACTTTTGACTTATCAGTCCATACAATGTTCTTTCCAAAGCTCAGAGGGTCAGATATGCCATAATGCCATGAACACTGACCTTTTTGAGGTGAGAGAGACCTACAGTTCCCTGTGAATCCCTGAATGAGCCTTCATGGATTTTAAAAGGTCTACCAAATGTTTTCCTCTTATACATAGTGTGTCTCACTATCGATCTGTTAGGACCCAGAGCCTAAAAATGACTTTGAAACTCTTCCCAAGCACATGTGTTTCTATCCCCTTGTTCTTCATCCATTCTGGAATGTCTGAAAGAGTGATCTAATCGAGCCACGGTTGACGCATCCAGGTGTGCAATGAAACGAAGAGCAGATGAATGAGGTTTGATTCATATCATGGGCATTAATAAAATTGCAGCATCACAGTTAATTGGGTATCGTATGTGTCCTACCGTTCCTGGACACATGGTAAGAACACACGAAGACCTGAGCCATTGTTCCGCCTGCGTTGAAAAATGTAAGTCTGCATATCTGTCTTCCAACTACAGTAGACGCTACAGGTGCCGCAGTCACTTGCCTGAGGAGATGGAAGTGTCTCAAGAATCTCGGGATTGTCAGTTTAGCACCCTAATACATTACAAAGTCATAAATTACTTAAACATAAATGCAGAATTTTCAAAACTCAGTTTGGCCCAAACTTTTCTTTTTTTTTAAAATTTTGGCATAGTTTGCTACTGGTGAGACTTATGATCCAACTTTCTGCTTAGACACTCTATTGAAGTCATGGTCGTGGATATTATGGGCTGGTACTAACCATGTCTGGGTCTGTCTAGTCCGGGTGCAACCAGTTATTAATGCAGTTTGGTACCTTTATGATTCTGATTCTTAGGAGGAAAATACTTTTTCAAACATACTCTGTTGGTTTTATATGATCTATTTGGTTCAATAAATACAATTAACATCTGATTTTCTTTAAGTTTGCTTCTTTTTATGTTCAAATTTATTTGAAGATCCATCCCAGTCTGAGATACACACAGAAATAGAGGTAGCCCAGGTCAAATACTTTTTCACAGAGCGATAAATGTTTGCATGCCAGATAAAAAAAATAATTCATTTATTAGACTGAAATGAGTCGACCGCTCTCTACCTGAAGATATCCCTTTGTTTTTTTTCTTAGACGATATACACCTCTCCTTCCAACCATGCTTGCTTTGTCTTTCCCAAAATTATTTTTCAATAACGAATTTGGACTAATTAGTCATGTTTATGAGGTAAATATCACCAAATGTTGAAAGCTGTCTGACATGAAAAAAGTCATTGCTTCGCTTGAATATTCATTTTTCTCGAGTTACGGGGGTGTAAGGGCTTAATGTAAATACTTTATATCTGGATAATTGACGGTTCTTATAAAGCCACTCTGAAAGTTTTGATAACTAACAGTGAAATTGTGTTCCTATGCATGTTTTTAATATGGTACCAATTGTGTAGGTCGAAGACATATAGTTTCATATACTTAGTTTCTAAAGGCCAAAACATTTTCCCCGAATTTTCACAACTTCATATCACATTCAAATCGGACTCATCAACTTGCGGGCTATAGTGGGATGACGCGCACAGAGCCGCTGCATTCCCAAGAGTTGTTTCATGTGTTTCAGCTTGACTATTGATGTTTCAGCATGTGATGATTTTCAGCAAAATACACTTTTTTTATTTCTGTCCCTCTTTTTCATGGTCGTGTTTGTTTTCTGAGATCAATATGCATGTTTGTGCGTACAAAGCATCAAAACATCAAACTGCTGGCTGCTGCTGTCGCCTATTCTTTCCTCGTCTGTTCTTTATTCCTTGTCTGTTTGCTTCACCTCTCGCACATTCCTTTAACAAGGGTGTGTATATGTCCTGGTTACTGTATGCATGTTTTCATATGAAGCATTTATGATAATGGGACTGCCACAGTCTCAAATGCACAATTCCATATTTCACCAGTGTAAAATATCTAGGATGCAAATCAAATAAATCCACATTTAGAAAACATAATCAGCTCCCTCTATACAAAACGAAAGTATTGCGTTTGAAGTAGCAAATGAGAGCCGTTACACAGTTGGCAGCGCTTCTGGCTTGAGGCATCATGCATCCCAGTAGTCCCAGTGTGTGTGTCAGGATATAAATAGAGCTGCTTCACCTCCAGAGAATGCTGTAGGCTACACTGTAAAATACTTCTTTCTCAATTTTCAATAACTAACTTTACTGTCTTACAGACACACTGTGTTATAGAATTACAGCATATTAGTAGATATGAAGATATAGTTGATTATTGTATTCTTGAATTTATATCAAAATGATGGTCAAAGTTTTGTCAGTATATTAAAGTATTTTTTTAGCGTGTAAACTGAGTCTTGTGTTTAATAGGAATTAAAGAACATTAGGGTGATGCTAACCAATAAAATTGACTATGTTTATATAAATGTATCTATATAAATATAAAGCAAATCCATCATTCACCCAGTCACACACAGAGGCTATGCCTCATGCTCATCTTCACTCACGCATCAGCTGAACATGGGCATCAAACAACCAACCTTCCAATGGTCGTTTAAACACTATAAATCCTGAGCAGCGGCCACCCTCAAAACAACGACTGATGGTAACAATATATTTTTTCTACTTTTACTAGGAAAGTCACATCGAGATGAAGAATCATTTTTAAAGGAGTATTCTGGCCAGCACATATAGACAGTTTTGTAGAAGAACAGAGAGACAGAGAAAAAAAGAAAAGTCACAATTTTGGAATAATTTTCAAATATTACATATCAATATGAAACAATGGTATTAGTCAAAGGATATCAAACATCAGGGATCGGGTGGGGGTTACCTGATTGATTTACTGACAAATGTTTGTGCATTGGGCCCTGAAGACCCTAATGATGGGATTCCTCAGAGGTATTCATTGAACTCAGATCTATGATATTCAAAGCTTTTTACAATAGATTGTAGTAACACCAATGACAAAATATTACTAGAAAAAATAATAATCACTAAGGAAAATGTCCTGGCATTTCTTTACATTTAAAATCTTTGATGGGAATGAAACATTTCAGTCCAAGGACATACATGTCCATAATATTGGAAAAACTCAATACACGCCGATATGGATAGACCATAACCAAGATTTATGCAAAATGACACCGTTAAGTGTGCAGTACATTCCTGTAAATAATGGAATTCTGGGAATCATCCTCTTACCAGATATGATTTCACCCAGATTACATTGCGGTTTATGAAACTGTATTTGATTAAAAGAGCTGCTCAGATTTCACTGTAAATTTAAAGCAAAGCTTTACAGTGTAGATTGTCTGCAGCCTCAACTTAGCTCATCCCCCCCCCACTCTCCTGAATGACCTCGGACTCCCTGGATCATTGGTGCATAAGGAGCCAAATTAGCAACAACGGACATGAATGATGAAATGTCTTGAATCACACAATATTCTCCCGGGCAAATGCTGCAGTGTGTGGTCGCTTTGCTGGGATTGGTGTCATGGATTATATGCACACCAGTGCAACTAGAGTCACATATGGATACCTTATAGCTTCCGATCCATTATAACATGTATTGCATTTGCATTTGCATGCATTGCATGATACATTTCTTACATTCAGCATGGAGATAAGAACGATTCTAGATGTGGCATTAAAATGACTTTTTTTTAATCTTCACAGCTCAAGCTCACGTAGTTTTCTATGTACATATGAAGTAACCAAAAACATCAAATGGCAATATTGATAAGTAAAAGGATAGAAGTGGGTATATTTCAGTCCTATGTGTAGAGATCAGCCTTCGGGGTTTAGCACACTACTGACTGACAGCCTGGAAATGACTACTGACAGTTGTGACATGCTTTTATATATGACGGTACAAATCAGTATAAATAAAGCAGAGAAATCGTGGGATGTTGCAAATCTGATGACCTAAGGAGTAAAGACATTTTCTGCCGGTGTCAGCAATGTCTTACAGAGTAAAGTCATAATTTGCTGTATAAGCACAGAGCTTTAATGCACATGCAAATTTAATTTACAGCAAACAGATGCTCTCTCTTTTTTCCCCTCATTTAAAGTTTTATATGTGAACAGTTATGTAAGTTGGCTGTTGGTGCTACAGGCTTTTATATAAGGCAAAGGTATCTTTCATTTACTGAACACATATATGTTGCATGTACTAAACACAGTTAAGTTAAATTATGTTTAATTTTCTGAATACATTATGTTACATACACTGAACACAGTTATGTTTATTTTACTTAATTCAATTATTTAATCCAAAAACTGTTTTATTACTGAAAAGTTGGGGAAAGTTGGGGATATTACGGAATCGGCCTCTCCACCATCACGCCCCTCCTACCGTATCTAAATTCGCAGCAGGTCCTTTGTGTTAGCACGATAACTCAAAAACAACTTCATGGATCATTTTCAAATTTGATACCCATACCGAGCTTAGTTCCAAGAAGAACCAGATTGATTTTGGGAAGGGTTTGTTATTTAGTTTCAACACTGGAGGGAACTTTAGGCCATTATTTCGCAACTGTTGCTCCGATTTAGTTATAATTGTGTGCATATGAATCAATTCAGGGAGATCTATCTTGTATATTTTGTGTTTTGCTTTAATAGTTAAGATTTTACTTACAAGAGGGAACTTTTCATGTAAAACAGTTTTTTTGATAAAACATCCTAATAATTGGTCCGATTTAGCCCAAATGTGTCTGCATGTAATCAGCTCGAGGAGATCAGTTCAGTAAATATCATATTTTACTCTAATGGGTCATATTTTGCTCATCAGGGGGAGCTTTTTTTTTCTGAAAAACACTTTTTTCAACGTTATGGAAAACTGTTTCATGGATCGTTTTCAAATTTTATAATCCCATAGACCTTGGCGCAGGAAACAACTGCATTGATTTGGGAAAGGGTGGGTTGTATATTTACAGCACTAGGGGGAGCTTTTTCTTCAAACATTTTTAGGCCAACTGAAGGGGATCTATAATGTATACATCATATTTTACTCTAATAGTTCATATTTTACTCACTTCGTAGAGCTTTTTCTTGCAAAACATACTGTAAACATGAGTTCACATTTAATTTTAGGAGTTCCATCAGGGGGATTGCTTGTACAATGTAGGGGATTGGGGACTTTTCGAGGATATACCCTTGCTGTCGGGGACAAGATCATAGGCCTAGTTAGAGTAATGCAATTAGTCCATTGTTAAAATAGTCAAAGATGCAACTATTTAGTTCTTTCAACATAAAAAAGGCATGCATCGCAAACAACATCTATTTTTCATTTACTGAACACAATTAGATTAAAGTCCTAAACACAAATATGATGATTTTTTTTAAAACATATTTATTTTGACTTAACTAAACACATTAAGGAGGCCTCTACCACAACTCCCTTTAGAAGTTTTTCAGGCACATTCAACTGGAAGGAGACCTGGGTTAGACCCAGAGCTTGCTGGAGGGACTATTTGTCCCAACTGGCCTGTTAACACCTTGGCGTCCCCCAGGATCAGCTTTAGAGTGTTGCTGGGGAGAGGAACGTCTAGAATGCCCTTCTTAGACTGGATGGTTGGACGGATGGATAAATACAAATAAGGAATTCCATAATCTTTGAATATTTCATTATTGAAATGAAACTCACTAATTTTAACTGTCAAAGATGCATTTTTTAGTTCTCTCAACTTTCAGCAATAACATTACACTCACACCTGCAGACTTGGGTTCTTACTTACGTACAGACAGGATTTGCTCTAAGAATGCTTGTCTGTTCAGCTGTAACGGCACGATCCCAGCTAATTAAATTATATTAATATTAGATTTTTGATGAAGCAGGGTGTCTGATCGTAGTGCAGGGAATTGCTATTATGTAAATGAACAGACATCATTGCCAAGCAGTGCTGGTGCTGAATATGGCATATTTTTTCTGTATTCAACTATTTGCTACTTTGCAATCATTTTAATATGCTACGCGCCTACTTGTTATTGTAAACGTTGAATTTGCATCAAATAAATACTTTGCCGTGAGCGCCCTTTGCCTCCTCTTTCTTCAGGTAGTTAAAAGTGATCACATCATGGGTTCAGTGGCTCTGTAGTGAGAGATGTTTTCATGTCAGAAGTAATTGCACTTATGTTAAATAGGAAATACGTCTGATGAGTACACAAAAGTGTTTCGGTCAGGAGCCTGAGACAGACAGCCAATTAAATTCACTCTGAGACATGATCCGTGACCATAAACTACAACACTTTCTCTGGTACTGGGAAGAATGTTTAAGTTGAAACAGAATCAGTGACATGTATTATATGGATTCCTTTGTGCCAGATATTGCACTGTAAAAGTAAGATCGGTCATTGACTGTATGTTGCAAATTTCAGAGCTATGTTGGTCCTTGCAGGTTCTGGGGCTTTGGGGATGATTCAGAACCAGCAAAACTCTGCTCCTCAGAGTTACTTGTCACCATCACCCCACATATGATGACAATGCTGAGGGAACTTCTGAATAAGGTGCAGGTTGGTGATGAAAAGCATCCCTCACGGCGTAGTAAGAGACGGCCTCTTTAAGAGTGACACTCCACCAATGACGGAGGCTGTCGGGTCTGTCATGATAATAATGACACGACAGAATGATTCATTCAAAGTCTTTCAGACCATCTGTGTTTCACAACTTCAAACCAGGTCATGCAAGTCGTTCATGTCCCAGTAAGACCTCAGCTCATGACAGTGCCGTAAATAGATCTGTGCAGTGAGGGAGGATGTACAGTTCCTGAAGGAAACTCCCACATACATGTTCCAGCTGAGCTGTATGACAAATGGATCTCTGTCACTATAATCGTTCAATACACACATAAAAGTGTTGGATACAAAGTGACTCTTGGTGCCATGTTGGACAGCGGTTTTATGGCATGCTAATTGAGTGAAGAAGCCTGAAAAAGTTCTATTGGAGCTGGTTTTTGCAGATCTGTGCGGTCAAGAATGTGCAAATATTCAGTGAGCTCCTTGGGGAAGCACTCCTTGTCTCTTCCAACTCTGTCCCAGAAGTCTTTAGGTGCTCTAAAATCAGTCCAAATGATTGTATGGAAGAGCAGAGGCCCTTAGTGTCTGAGTGTGTGAAGAACAAGTCCTTCGCCAAGGACGTAGTCTCCTCATATCCTGTGGTAATCTTGTGGGAGAATGCGAGCAGTTGATACCACACCTTCCACAGCTAAGCCCCCTTGAAGGTGTTCTTTTGTGTGTATTCTCATAGAAAGAATAATGTGTTTGTGGTCCCTGACTCCTTCAGATCTGAGGTCCTTAAGAGCATCCACGACTGTGCTCGTCATTAGGGGCAATTCACGAGCTTGAGTCTGGACCGCCAGAGATTTTTAAGGCCCAACATTGATCGAGACGTCAGGGACTATGTACGCCACTTTCCAAGGTGTGTTGTCAGCAAAACTGCTGATCCAGAAGGAAGAGCACCTCTGGAAAGTATAAAGACCTCAGTACCCTTGGAAGTTGTCTGTATTGATATCTGGACTGCAGAGGATCTCTAACAACAAGTCTGTTGACGTGTTGGTGGTGACGGACCATTTTAAGAGCCTTGCTCAAGCATTCCCTTGTCGTGATCAGTCTGCTAGTTAGGTTGCAAACAACTGTGGGAAAAATTCTTCTTGATTTCCTGAAAGGATCCATTCGGATCAGGGTGCCTGGTTTGAAAGTCAACTGATAAGTGAACTGCTGATGGTTGCTGGTGTCAGGAAGTCCCGAACGACAGAACTCTGGGAAGGATGATTCAAGCCCTCTCGCTTGACACAAAGAGCAATTGGCCCCAGCATCTACAGACTCTGACATTTATTTACAACTGTTCCTTACATGAGACCACAGGCTATGCTCCTTTCTACCTGATGCATGGTAGAGCAACTATGACAACTATGTGGTCTCTTTAACAAAATACCTTCAGGAGGCTATGGATAATGCACAGAAACACGTTGAAAAAGAGCAGAGTGGTCAGGCTGAATTCTACAACAAACGGGTAAAAGGGAAGTCCATTGTTGTAGGTTCTGATCTCAAACCAACGTGACAGAGGAAAACGAAAGACTGCTGATCGATGTGAGTCCACAATATACACTGTTAGTGATGTGAAAGCCTATACTTCCACTTATTGGATCAAAAATTCCGTGACTGGACAAGAAAGTTGTGCGCTGATGCCTGTCAATTTCTTGTATCTTCAGTTCAGACCATCAGTCACAGATGAAGACTGACACTGAAAATTGACACATGCTTCTTCTGTTAGCTCTCACAGAGTGCACACTCACCATACGTTTTGTCCGTTACAACATTTCGCCCAGTTTAAACATGCCCTCCGTTCGTTTTGATTCAATTAAGCACACAGTGTCAGGACACGGGTTGGGCGCCTGGTGATGCCAGTTAACTGGTTGCTGCATGTGATAGCCAACCAGGGTGTTGTGTGTGATTCTGATTACCTTGTTGGTAAAGCTTCTAAGTCAGTGTTTCAGGTTTTCCAGTGAAGTGACAGTTATGAAGTGTTGATATGTTTATTTATTTTGTTTTTCATTTTCTACCATATTTCTTTGATATTGGTCGTCATTTCGTCACCATGTATGTGTCCTTGTCCAGGTATGCAGGACTTGTTTATGCGTTAAGGGTTGTGTGGGGTTTAGACTGAACCAAGCTTCCAGGTTACGAGTTAGGCACCACTCTCTTTCCATTTCATCCTTTTGGGGATAGTTTTCAAGTTGGGATATTTGTGTATCTCTGTCTAGTATGTTTCTTTTGAAATGATGTGGTGACTGTGAAACGTTGCACATCTGTAATTTTGGGCGAAATTCAGTGGGGGTGGGTGGGTGTTCCCTCATGTACATGGTTCCATGCCACCTGGTGGTCATTTAGCTTAACTGCAGGGATTAGGGTCGTTCTGGTGCACAGGGCTCAACTTGGCCTACCTCAGCAAAGGAAAATACTCCTGTGCTGGAGGCAGGTGCGCGTTAGCATCGCTGCACTCAATATTAAGATGTTTACTCGTTCAAAATCGTTCTTGCTGCCATCGTTGACATGTGAAACATACAGGACCTTGTTTGCACAAATAGTATAATAGCTAATCTTGTACTTGATAGCTAACTCTTGGACGCTTCCAATTCATGTTATGATTAAGTTTAAATGTTTGATACACAGATCAGATGTGTGCAGTGGAGTGATACACTGTGATGACTGAGTACTGTTTATCGTCCCACTAGAATAAAATGCCAGATTGAGAGCATGTACTGTGTGTCCGAGCCGTTATTCTGCACCTCAATCATAAATGGAAATATCCATCAAGGTCCTGCTGCTGTTACAAATGCAGTCAAACACAAAAAAAAAAAATTTCTTTTAAAATGAATGGGGAAAAAAGTCACAACTAAGTAATACCTTGAAATTAACAGTATTTTCATGTTTGATTATCAGATATTGATGCTATAGACATACAAAATATTTCACCATTCAGCAGGAACATAACTTAACTCTTTAAAAACAACATGTTAAAATAAAGTACATTTTTGTTAAATAATTTCAAGGTAAATAATGAATATGAATAAATATGTGGAAATTGGTTGTCATTTAATTTGTAATGTCTTTGTTATGTGACACTTAATGTCCTATATTTAATGGCAGACTAAACATTAGAAAAAAATATGCTTTTCTTGAGTAAAAATAACTGTTTACATATGGGTGCTAGGTTCTTTTCAATGCATATTATTTTAAACAAGCCTATTTATTTGTTTGTTATATACAGTAAATAAACATCAGTTCTGAACTGTGAAATTTACACTTTACACAAACATGTATACTGTAACTACTATAAATACCTCACCTCAGTACCCAATGCTCCAATACTGTAAATTATTCTCTTTCACATTGTAAGTGTATTCATTTCATATAGACTTTTATTGTAAATACATGTACATACAGGGAGACCAATGGTACTACCATCATAGCACAACACCGATCACCTTTCACAGAATCATCTGACTGAAAACATGAACCACAAGGTCGAGTTAAAAGTAATATTTTTATATTTAAGACCGACTCATATTTTACAAATCATGGACTCACTTCTTACATTGAAATGACTTTTATATCAAACCTTGATGCTCCGGGGACAACCAATATTACAATATAAGTATTGTAACACTAAAACACTTAGTGTGCAAATGATTCGACAATACAAACCCTCACAACTGAAGCGATATGTACAGAAACCAACGATTCCAGATATTCCATGTTTCATGTTACCTTTCCCAGAATACGTTGGGTTTTTTGAAGTCTGTTCCTATTTGTAATCCTTGACATAGTATTAACAACCTGAATGGAACAAGAACTACTTAAACTTACCGCTTTCACCTTCGAGCCAAAATGCTCACGCATTGTTGCACTTACAGCATCGATAATGTTTAAGGGAAGAGGTGCTGACTTTAGTATTTCAATGTGTCTCCCAAAAACAATAATAGATAAACCACAAGTTTGCAAGATTCAAGTTTTCCATTTTTTTCAGTTGACATTATGAGTATTAGTATGTTTCACAGTTCACATGAGGGGCAAAATACATTAAATAAAATCCTCCTGATTATGTTATAAATATATTATGAAAGTTCAATATCAGAAGATGATACGCAGCCAAAAACAATCATGACTCTTTCAGTTTGTACTAGGAGCCAGCATAGCATCAAGGAGTAACACTGCCCTCTGGTCAGATGTTAAAATTCGATGTAAATTTTGTGCACGACTGTGACTGTGTCTTGATTTGGCGATGAGGTCGCGAAAGACGAGGTCAGAACTTCAGCACCATACAGAGACTAAAACATAGTTGAAATCCTTAACCAATGTATGCTTTTCTACTACATTTACTTAAATGTGTGTGACAAACTCAGTGAGTATTCAGTACTCAGTAGATCTACATTATGACAGGATATGGGTAAGTCATTCCTTTTTTCAGGTAGATATAATTTTTAAAATGCTCAGTCGTACAATCGTAGAAAGACATCCTTGGTCGATGGGGAAATCAAATGAACCCTTTGGGGATTGAGGTCATGTTGGCATGAACCCTTTATAGACCACATTGTATTCCGGCCAACATGCCAGTGTTTCGTTTGTTTTTCTCAGCAAAACATGACTTCTTTGTCAGACAATTATTTCTTCACTCCAACAAATTATATCAATATACTGAACCCAAAAACCTGCCAGGTTAGGGCTTGGGATCACGCCGGCATAGTCTCAGACTGGATCGTTTTAGTTCAACTTCTGCTGCTTTTGGAATGTCAAACATGTACAGTTTCTAGCAGAAAATTTGTTTAATTTAATCCAAAAATTGGTCCTAGTGTTATATTAAAAAAACAAACAGATTTCTACAATCAAACAACATAAATAGTACACTAAATCAGTTGCTCTTTTTTGGCTAAGAGCAATTTTAAAGCCTTAACAGATCATCAGTAATAAAACCTAAGTTTAATTTTCCATTAAAAAATATATCCTGCTGTTTTTATGGATGAGATCTTTAAACCATGTCATTTTTCTTTCTGTCAGTGTTTGTCTATACTCCTGCCAGGATCCAGGACATGTGAAAACTGAGTGCTCTTTAAATATGCAACAGTGTAGATGGCCCTCTAAGGTTCCCTTCTGAAGATACACTCACTTCACTTTCATTTTCAGAGTCCAGCATACACTGAGACAAAACAATAAATAATAGTAGATAAAAATCAAAACTCTTGCAAACCACTTCAACATGTTGACACAATCCACACGTCAGTAGACCAATAACTCTCCTCACATTGAAATATGAAATATGAGAACCAGAAGAGTTAACAACTTCATAAAGATGAACCAAAACAAAATAAATGTGACACAACATACTTGCACATAAAGGAAAGTGTTTCCACTTTTCATTAAAATGTATTTCTTTCAAATATCTCAAATCTTCCTCTGAGCTGAAACTAATAATTGTTTAGAAATTGTAGGTCTACTCTTCAAAGTGCTTTTTTTTAAATCTAAAAACGCACATCTGACCCAAATATTAAAAAAAAAAAATCCGTTAAAGCCGAGTCTGACTGACAAGAATCCAATAAAACTCCACCTAAAAATATACTTTACACAACTTTTGAACTCAAATAATAATTGCTAGTTGTTGTTACACTGTTATTACACTTTGGCTCATCTCTTTTAGGTCTATTGATCTACATGACACAAAACTGTACATCTCAAAACATAAACTTATTACACCTATTCCATGTACTTGTCGATGCCCTCTATTTATAAAATACATGTTTATGTACTGTCTTGTGACTAAAACATCAATTGTCATGTTCGAATGGATTTAAGAGATGAATAACTTTCTAAAATAGTCTGAACATGCCATATTTCATCAAACTCCTGGAGAAGCTTGGCCCCTTTGAATAATAAATTCAGCAGAGGGTTTTCTTTCATCACACAGTTGGTCTTTATAGTCACTGTTATTTATTTCTTTTCTCTCTTATTAGTGGATCCTGAATGGTGGATTCAGAAATTAGCAGGGTTGATCTTTGCAGACTGAGACTAACCTACTCATTCTATCCACTGGCATCAACCATGCTCCACATTTTCATACCTTAATAGATATATGCTCTGATGGTGTTTACTGGGTCGTGAAATCGTTATTGGGAGAGACCAGAGTTGAGGCACGGACAAACGGATGGGTTTTGTTCTCATCGTGAGCTGAGGCTCTTTTGGACACAGTACTGAAAGACAAATGGTCGTGCTCCAAAAAGGCAATGCGATCCTGTGGCTTCTCCCTCTTCAAGTAGAACATCTTCCTCAGCTGCTTCAGTTGCTGCAGCTCGCAGAGGGTCTCCAGCACCACCAGCATGACAATCAGACCGAGTATCAAGTAGACTGATGAGACAAACAGAGTCAAGCACAGGGATTATAACAAGTATGAGCAATCAGTTATAGTGAATTAATTGTTTAGTTTCAACATATTAAAACTAAATATTGTCATATCCATAACCAAACCATAATAATGCATGAACCACACGGTAGTTTAAACCTGAAACAAAAACAGATCCAAATTTGGTGTTAGATGTTTTCAGAACACAGCAGTGAGTTTTTTATTGGATTTAATACACTTTACTATTAAATCTCTTATTATAGTACTGTAGCTGTGGTCAAACTGAACAAAATGGTTGGAGTTACCTTTTGCGGACACAAAAAAATCCTTTAAGTTGTATATATTATGACATTGCTATTAATGTTCAAATCATTCATCTATGTTCAGTAATTCCTTTGAGCATAGTATTCAAAACTTCAAATTTGGACGATTGTCTTTTCACTTTGATCAGAAACAGAAGCTGGGAACGAATAAGTAAACTTCTCCTTCAAAAACATTTTTCTGGAGTTATATCTCATTTCCTTTAATATTATATTTTAATTAGAAATTTTAAAGTTTAGAAAAAAAAGTATTCATAAATATCATCGTATCAATGTCAATGAGCAAAACGCTGAGAAGATCACATCCGACATAACTGATATCTAGATGTCCTCAGCTGAGCCAGGAGGACATTTTTGATCATAATGTAGTTGTTCAGCGCATTCATCAATAGGTGGCACAATGTCCGTCACCGTCATTTATCAACTCATTCTAGTCATCATGGACGTGTACATCGCGGTATGGCCCAACAGACGTGATATCAGTCTGTTTTGTAAGTGCTCTGTGACAAATACCAGTCACTCAAAATGACATTAATGTACTGCCTGAAACTTTTTTATTTTAAAATGAATTAAATGTCTTTGATTGATAAGTTCTTCCTGAATCAAGAGGTAATTGGAGGAAGAGCAGTGGATATTGGCGAATAAAACTGGATATACTAATTAGGATTTCTTAACTTTTTTTGTAAAAGGTCAATTGATTTATTTAGAAATTTACATGAAACGTTTGCGATCGTTATTAGTATTAACATTAACAGTATTTCATATCTGGAGAATGAAAAGTGGAGCAGAAAAATTGATTATATTGAATATTTGTATGATTTTGATGACGCATACATGTATGACACAAGGTGGAAGTATTTTTACAACTGTTTGTTTTGCACTATTCCTTATAAAGCAAGAGGTGTGAAGTCAGTGGTGTTATATTTCACCACTGCAGTTATGGAGCCTACTTCCAAAAGTCTTGTGGTTTTGTGACTGATGTGATATGGTAGATGTTTCTTCTTCCTTTGGGTAAACAACTTGTTTGTTTACTGGTAATAACATGATCATACAATCATTTTGATGTAGTATAGAAAACAGCTTTAAATGAATATTCTTCCATTTTTTGACAGACAAAAATATATTGGTACAAATCAAATCTTATGAATTATTTTTTACATAAGCAATCAAAGTAAATATTTGAATAATCCATTTTTCTCTTGGTATTGTAATTCCAGTATTGTAATGTGTAGCAATATATTTCAGTTTCAAAGAGAATGTTGTGAATATTTACTGTTTCTTCAATTATAGGTAACAGTGACAAAAAATAAAATGAGTATTCCATATTGACCTGGATATTATTACAAAGCAAGATAATATATATTAAGATCAACTGTTATGGATAAATCAAATATCACAGTAAGTTAGTGATATTAAGGATGTTTTATATATGTAAGAAGGAATGCATTTCTGAAGTTTCTACAATTTCTACTGAGGGACCCGAAATTTCGTTTTTTTTCCCCCAAATGTAGCTCATGATGGTGGTGTAACATAGACTAAAAATATGGTTTTAGCAAATTAAAGTATATATAATACGGGAAGTTACATAGAATTGGCCCTAGACCTGTGGTTCACATAAGCTGACAGTAGAGGGCAGTAGAGTTCGCGAGCATTGTGGACTGATGAGACTTAAGGAAACCTCAGACATTCAAATGTTGATCAGTTGATCAGTGCAAACAATTAAATCCCTGACTGGTTTCCTCTTCACTTTTCATCATCAGTGGGAGCATCTAACGTGAGAACTGCAGGGAAACTATGAAGGAACCAAAGATGTGTCCAGATCACAGATTGATATTAATGTATACTCTTTATTATCAGTAAGTAAACCCTGAGGCATTATCTGCATTTGACACTGAGGAGCCATGGGCTGCCCCTGTGACACTCCCAGCAAACAGTCTTGGGGTTCAGGGTTTTGCTCAAGGACCCAGCAACATGTAGACTGCAGGAGAAGTCCCGAGATAGAACTGCTGACCTTCCAATTTGGCAATGACATCTCTACCCACCTGAGCCACTACCGCCAAGACTAAAGAACCAAACCCTGGTGTACAGTAGTATTACAACACTATCAGACCCAGGAATTATTATTTGATCTCTGCAAGGAAATTGTAGCAGGGGCATGTTAAATCTGTTAAGCCGGAATTAGCAAATGAATTAACAAGATAAAGAATTTTTTGAAAAAATAATTTCCCCATCCTGATCTCTTCTATTTTTGAGTGTATTTTATAATAAACTATGTCAGATCTTGAAGCGTAATTTAACATAAGATAATCCAAGTAAACACAGAAAATAAGTTTAAAAAAATAATTTTATTCAATGAGGTAAAAAAGGTTGTCTTATACCCAAATCGCAACTGTGAAATCGTATTCGCCCCCCCAAACTTATAGTAATAGCTTGTTGTGCCACCCTTAGCAGCCACAACTACAACCAAACACCCCTGATAACTGGAGATTTATGATCACTGCAGTGGAATTTTGGCCCACTCGCAGGACACACATTTGGGGGTTTGTGAACATGACCTTCTCTTTTCTGGTCCCGCCACAGCATCTCAACGGGGTTCAGGTCTGGAATGTTTCAACAATTCAGAGGTGTATTCAATCTTCTGTCTTCAAAAAATGTCAACTTTCTACTCGTCAGTCCATGGAATATTCTCCCAAAAGCTCTGATAGTCATCAAAGTGTGTTTTGGCAAAATTCAAACAAGCCTCAATGTTCCTTTTGGATAGTAGAGGTTATTGACTCGCCACTCTGTGTGGATGCTCTATATGCCCAGTTTCTATTGAATAGTGGAGATATGAACAATGAACATCATTGAGTTGAGAGAGGCCTGCAGATCCTTGGATGTTTTATTTGGATCTTTTGAATCTTCCTGAATGAGCCTTTTGCTGTTCTTGGAGGAATTCTCGAATGCTGGCCACTTCTAGGAAGGTTCACTATTTTTCCATTTGTACATAATAGAGGGCCTTAGACACAACTTTGTGTATAGGCTAGCTTGCTACTGGTGAGACCTACATGCCAACCTCTTTTTCCCGAAAATGGTCTATTTAGGTAATGACGTAATTGACCAGGGCTGGTAGTAATCCCGGCCAGGAGTTTCTGCAGCCAGTTAATAATGCAGTTTGGTAGGTTTTCTTTTTTACCACTTAGTAACTAAGGGGACATTTACTTTGTCACACAGGCCTAGTTGGTAGAAAACCTTTTTTTTGATTTAATGCATACAATAATAATTGAAAACACGTATTCGGCAGTTTATTTGGGTTGCCTTTGTTCTATGGCGAATATCTTATCTTTGTTTGAAGACACGGTTTAAAATAAGATTAAAACAAACCAGGAAGAGGTCAAATATCTTATAATGGTGCTTTAAATAAAAAAATCTTGAAAAAGCCTAGCATTTGCAGCCAGTATAACGTTTACTATAAAAATAAATTTACCAACATTATTTAGTTTGGTAATCAAGTCAGTGCTTGATATCTGATAGCGGTAATGCCACTTCCAATGTAGAAGTGCAACTTGTCATTGACGAAGCTCTAAAAATATGCCTGGTATTACTTGTACGAACAAAGACATAATATTACAGCATTCTCTCCTCCCATAGACTGAAACTGTATTTGATGAATGATGGCTGTGGCTGGTATGCATCACCCACGCACATGCACGCACACACACGTATACAGTTTGTGTACATCCACAGACTGAACATCACTTTTTCTACATTCCAGGCAATGTTAGCCCGTCCAGAGTTGCTGACAGCTTGTTGCAGGAGCACAATCAATGGATTCTTCCATACGCAACATAATGCATTTAATTTATAATGCACTTTACATTTGGATCAAATCTCAAAGTGCTACAAAGTAAAAGCAGATAAAAGCATCAATAAAAAAAATTCAATAATAACTATATAAAAGCCTGACCAAAAAGCAGCAATGTTAATTAAGGTTATAGGTTCTGCTAAAAAGGAAAGTTTTAAGTCCTTTTTTAAATGTGTCAGTCGTCAGACGGGGCAGCAGAACAGAAGGCCCGATCACCCATGGTGCTGAGCTTAGTCCGGGAAGGAGGAGGCGGTATGAGTGGGTAGAACGGAGGGATCGTGTTGAGGTCAGTGGGGTGAGTAGTTCTTTTTAGGTAGGGGGGTGCGTTACCATGGATGCACTGGTGAGTGAGGAGAGAGATCTTATAATCAATCCTGGTGGAGATGGGAAGCCAATGAAGGGAATGAAGAACGGTGGTGATGTGTTCGTGTTTACGAACTCTCATCAGGATCCTTGCAGCACTGTTTTGAACATACTGAAGTCTTTGAAGACTTTTATCAGGGATCCCGGTGAGAAGT
>VRLP01004629.1:0-46455 GCA_009660295.1 Lophius piscatorius
ACATATACATATATATATACATATACATATATATATATATATATACATATACATATATATATATACATATACATATATATATATATATATATATATATACATATATATACATATACATATATACATATATATATGTATATATATATATATATATACATATATATATACATATACATATATATATATATATATATATATATATATACATATATACATATATATATATATATATGTTGCAAAAAAGAGATCTTTAACGGTTTGGATGTTACCGCCCGAAAACTCTGACATTGAAGATAAACCCCCATTCTACCGGAAGAAATATGCAGCAGACCTTTCCCAAAATCTATCCAGTTCTTCCTCGCACCAAGGTATAAAATAAAATATAAAATCGGAAAGGCCTTGTGTTCAATGACGACTCCATAATATCCCCTGACTTTATGGGTATATAAATAATTAAAAATCATGACCTGAGTGTATTGTAGAAACACTTTTTGTTCATTACCTGGCCCATGTTCCACTGGCCCTGCTGCATGCTGAACAGGTTCTGTCCATGGTTGGCTGGCATGTTGCCCTGCTGCTGCATGCCCATGAACCCGTTGGGCAGAGTCATTCCTGACATCATGGCCCCGCCGCCCATCATTGTGGTGGTTGGAGCGAAACCCTGAGGAGTGTACTGCATCTGAGGCTGGCCCATGTACATGCCAACTAGAGAAGAGAACACACACACACACACACACACACACACACACACACACACACACACACACAGCACATTTAGAACTAAACAGTTACTCAGTGTTTCCTCACAAACTGTAAACAAATCCAGTTAAGCATAGATTCAAGACAAAACAAGAACATAATGTATCAAATGACTAAATGATAACTATTAAATAAACTTAGAATGTCCAAATCACTCTGAAATAGTCCCTAGAGCCACAATGTGTAATTTGTGTATGTTACCACTTCAGGGGAGAACTTTCTCCCTGCTTGAGGAGTGAAATAGTCAAAGACATAAAAAAAACAAAAAACACATAATTTGCAAATATTACACCTGACAGGAATCCAATGATGTGTTTGCTTTTCAGTTGAAAATTACATTTATCTAAGTGGAGAATCTACAGAAGCACATCAAGAGAAAAAAGTTTTTTGCACCTTTAAACTTGCAAGTGTTCATTTACTGGTTTTCTGTATAACTTAAAAACAGATTACTGTTATTAGTGTTTTGACTTTGCCTGATCAGATCGGCTGCAAATTCCATGATTTTAGGGATATAAGATGGAGCTTCTGAAATGCATTCAATGCTATGTCGAGCGAATTGCTGATCTCTAGAATATAGTTGCTCTTAATATCTGATTAATGATTTGGTTAATTCAGAAAAACTGCTTTTTCTTTTTCTCAGGTGAAGGGAATGTGTTTCTGTAAGAAATAACGAAGAGTAGCCAGATGCAGATTAATTCATTTATTGATTGCTGCTAAGATAATTACAGTCTACAAACCTATATAAAAATGTTTGCTTTAAATTTCTTTATACCGGAAATATGTCCTGGTTTTGGGGCCCCCAAGATGAAACCACCATAAATTGGGCTTCCTCGTCACCATCTTGTGATGGCTAACGGTATTCTGATATCTAAGCTGCATAAAAGTCACATCCATCCTGTTACTGTCGCTGTCAATGCGAGCTAGAGGAGGTTATAATATCACATATGTTTGTTTGTTCTCAAGATGTCTTGAAAATATATTTCATTTATGATGTTTCCTGTTTGATGACTGTGTTTGGTGTAGAATGTCCAGTTTGAACCGGACCAAAATTTGCTGTTGAGAAACCCGCCTCTGGATTAACCTCCGGAGAAATAAAGCCAGACTTTGGTCCGAAAGCTTAATTAACTTACAACTTATCAAAAAAAGGAATCAATATCAGATGTTAAAATGTAAATAAAGCAGCAGAAATGACAGCGACAGATAACAAATTACACAACTACATTGATCTTAACCCTGGTTTGGGTTCGAACACAGAGTGACAGCCCTTTTATGGATGGTTCAGACTTTTCAAAATAAAACAAACAGGAAGTGACAACAGGCTAGCGTCTCAAATAATTAAAGAGGTTAAAGCAGAAGTTGAAAACGAGCCGTGGTGAATCAAGGGAAGGGGAAAATAGGGGGCCAAAGACAGAAATCAAAAGTCGACTGGAGAGAACATAAAAACTTTTAATTCAGTTTCTGTGAGGATGATGGACCCAGGATGTGAAAGGAGAACAGGATTGATGTCAGACACTGACTCGTCTACAAACCAATCAATCATGGACTTCAGCGGGACAGCCGACGACAGCTGGATGTAGGCCTGACACGAAAAGTTTTATAAAGTGCTAAAGGGATGTGGATTCACTTTCTTCAACAATTTAAGGTAGGACCTTTTTCACATTTTGCCAATACAAGCAAATCAAAACAAAAACACTCAGGCGTGGACGACTAAGGCCGTTCAGCTGGTATGTCTTAAGAACTATGTGTTTTGGGGGAAAGCACAAATCTATGGGGTCAGAGTAGGGTAACAGAGGGGAATGGAGACATGGCGTCGGCACCAGTACGCAGCTGAGATTCAGAACTGTGTGTTCTTTTTTTTTTTTTAAATAGCCTGTGATTGTTCAGGTTTCAGTTATGATCTGCTCCCTGCGTGCTCTCTAGTAGGAAACCGAGGCAAAAGCAGTCTCCCACCAGCATGTGCAGCGGTGGGGTCTCCAAGCTTCCATCTCCATCAGTGTAGTATTTGGATTCTGCCAGATACAGTAAGACAATTTCCATTCTAATCCTCTGTACATTAGTTATCGGGCAACATTAAAATCTATATGCAATTGAGCCTCCTGTACAAACATGCTGCCTATTACCCTCCATCACGCAGAAGAACATGCTTTCCCGCAGACTGTAAACACGCTCAGGTGGATGTTTGTTGACAGACGATCATCCGTCTGCACACAAACAGATCCAGTCTTGGCACCGAGCTGGGAGATGAGCGTGAATCTGCAGACACCTTTATATTTTTACCGCTGCGGCAGGACGCCAGTAAATTCAGTGCCGACTGGACCTGCCTGCTTTTCAGCACGCTGACCTTTCATCTCCCTTCACTCTGCTCCATTTTTATGATGCATCTGTCCTCCGATGTATGTTTAACAGTGTGTAGCAGTGTGTTTGTGCACAAACGCCTACGCCTCAGTGTCTGCACGTACGTGTCTACATGTGCACAGTGATTGTTAACAGAATGAATGTTTATTTTAATGAAGTATGAAAAAACAAAAAGTGCTCAGATCAAAAGAATTTTTGGCGGTATTGATTAATTATGAATCAATATTCTGTTATCGCATAGCCCATAGCTTGGCTTTGTTAAACACTGGCAGACCCACAGAGCCCGTCAATATACTCGAAATCTTTACATGATAGGTAAACAAGACCAACGCAGTCGTCCTCGACAGCAAGGTTATATCCTGAAAAGTCCAAAAATCCCCTTCATTGTACAAATATTCCCCCTGACTCAACACCTCCTCTTAAGTGTTAAGTTATTTCCACATTACCTTTGGTTAAAAAGGTCAGACAAGTGAGTACAATATGAAAGATTAGATTTAAAAATGGGATTAATATTATATAAACAAGACAGATCTCCTATGGTCGATTCATATGTACCACATTTGGAGTCAATTGGACCAACAGTGGAGAAATTGTGGCCGATAAATTCTGGAGAAAAGCTCCCCCTAGTGTTTTAAATATACAACTGACCTTTCCCAAAATCATTACAGCTTTTCTTCGCGTGAAGCTATATATTGCTATAAAATTTGAAAATGATCTGTGAAACATTTTTTGAGTTATGGCGTTAACAGGAAGGATACGTGGCGGCGGCGGGGGCGGAGAACGCAATGATGATTCCATAATAACCCCGACTTTTCTGGGACATAATAAGACAGCCAAAATCAGGATGAACAAGCAGAGACCTTCCTTTCTGTTGCTATTTGCAATAGAAATGGTTTTGAATTGGACATTGGAAAATGTGGGACAGGTAAGATGCTACCTGGTTTTGAGGCGGGGTTTGTTTCACATCAGCTGCTAACTACAGATTGATAGATTTGGTTGGTCTACCCAACAGGGGCATAATTTGGCTTTTTTTTCTACTGTTCACAAAGGTTGTAGAATGAGCATATAGCTCCCCCTAGTGGGCATAGGTGGTGATTTACAGCCAAAATCCCTCTCTGGGGTCTAATTTCATCACATTGAGTTTGCATTTGTGTCTGTACTGAATGACATGAACTTTGTGCTATTTCTATCAAATTTGACGCAGTAGTAATCAAAGAGCTTCCGAGCAAATTAACGATTATTTTACATCTTGTTACTGTAATAATGATGTATATATATGATGGTATGTTTTTCAGATTAGGTTTAACACAAAATAACAGATTTGAATTGATAATAAATGACATTTAAGAGTAGAAACAAACTGCTATAGGAAGTTTTAGCTCTTCAGCCTCTGGACCTGAGTATGTCCGCTCTGGATGATGTGATGGAGTGTTTTGTCTCAGTATGGCTGACGGACGGTTAGTAAAAATGAGTGTGCGAGCGGTACCTTGTCCTTGAGCGACTTGCTGCTGGCCCTGCGGCTGACTGCTCACTGAGCTGCTGGCATACAGGGACAGGATGGAGTCCTTAGATAAAAGCTTCTTCTGCTCCGTCTTCGTGGTGGTAGTGGTGGACGTAGAGGAGGAGGTGGAGGGGTCCACCTGCGGAAGTGCTGGACTGGAACCAGTCTGTCAGGTAAAGGGACAGAAAGGGGGGGAGGATGAATAGAAATGACATGAAATATGTATGCTTTCACCCAAACATGTTTGATTTTATGGTGTATTATGTATCTGCTCGTTCATATTTCACACGGTGGAGAGCTGAAGATGCCAACAGCAGGGACGGATAGAGTTTCCATGCTAGTCCCGAAACTGCACATCAGTTTTATCAATTACAAAAGAGAAAAAAATAACACTTCTCTCACCAGATTCACAACATTCCCTCCATTTCTTTAATGAGCCTGGAGTAGTGGCTATTATTTCGAATATGCAACAATCATCCATAACATTATAACCACTGAGGTTAAAATGGTACCTGTCAGGGTCGTGGGATATATATTTGGCAGGAAGGGAACATGTTGCCCTGACATAAATGTGTTGGAAGCCGGAAATATAGGTAAGCGTAAAGATCTGTGTGACGAGACTAAGATGGCTGGAAGAACGAGTGAGATCATCTCGCAAACTGATGGGTCTTGTAGGGTATTCTATTTCTGCGGTGGTTAGTACCTACCAAAGAGGTCTAAGCAAGGATAACTGGTGAACAGGGTATAGGGTCATGGCCACCTGTGGTTCATAGATAAAGCCACCGTAGCAACATTTATAAACAGGTTAATGCTGCTTATTACACTGTAGAAAGGTTTCACTGGATTAGTCGTCACATTTACTTGTTCTTTCATCTTATTTGATAAATACATGAGACATTCAATTAGCTAGAACAGAGAAAACTTGCTCTTTTTTTGATTGTGTGGTTCTATCTGAAACAAACAAAGTGTTTCTCAACTAGATGTCAGCAGGGGCCGTAAATAGAGCTGCCATGTTGGCTCAACGTTAGCTCGGATTTCTTTTCTTGGTGCTCTGTTTGTTTATAGGTTGGAATTAGTTCACTGTTAATTCTTAAAAGAGGTGAATAATCTGCAGAGGTTTCTTCTCCAAAACAACCCCCACCACTCGCCCAATGTCAGCTGGGACTGGGTGAGATGCGAAATCTTTGCTGCCGCCAACCCTGAGCAGGATAAGTGGTTACAGAAAATGAATGAATGGATGATAGAAAGATGTCTGTGCTGTGTCGGCAGCACACATTAGGGAGGTGGTTTCAATGTTATGGCTGATTGGTGTATGTGTTGTGCTGTGATCCCTTCGAGGTTGAATCTGGGATTATAACACCAAACAGTCAGAAAACAGGAATAAAAACCTGACCTGGCATTCAGTGTCGGTCATTACCATAAAATAACTCCTAGATGTGATTCTGAGTTTTTTTCTCTCGGACTACATTTCATGTTTAGTTGCCGCATCCTCACATATGTTAGTTCTAAAAAACATAGCGGTGCCACAAACTGTGCATATTGACTAAGAATATATTCACTGATACAAACTATATATATCAGGGTGAGAACAGAAAAGACAACGCAGGCAAACAGGAGAGAGGAACGATACATGAGATAAAAATAAGACAGGAAGAACTGAATAGAGGAGTGGATGGGAGAGAAAAGAACACGGGACTCAAGAGAGGAGGGGCATTGTCACTGCAAGTGAGACAGATGACGTTAATTAGGCCACTATACAAAGGCAGACAGGACACACACACACAGTCTCTCTCATCGCTTTTTTCTGAAAACTCTTTCTCACTCACACACACACACACACACACACACACACACACACACACACACACACAGAGTCTCTCTCATCGCTTTTTTCTGAAAACTCTTTCTCACACACACACACACACACACACACACACACACACACACACAGAGTCTCTCTCATCGCTTTTTTCTGAAAACTCTTTCTCTCACTCTCTCTCTCACACACACACACACACACACACACATCACTTTTTTCTAAAAACCTTTTCACACACACACAGACACACACACACGCACAGACACACAGTCTCTCACATCACTTTTTTCTAAAAACCTTTCACACTGACACACACACTCAGACACACACACCACTTTTTTCTAAAAACCCTTTCACACACAGACAGACACACACACACACACGCACAGACCCACACACACAGTTTCTTACATCACTTTTTCTAAAAACCTTTCACACACACACAGACATTCTCTCTCACACCATTTTTTTTTCTGAAAACCCTTTCACACACACACCACCATTATGTCTAATGGATGGAGCTGACACAAAAAAGTAACACCTGCTTAGAGCTCTGTACAGGTGGATCTGATTATGTATGTGAACATGTGTGTGTGTAGTGACGTGAGGGAGAGAGAGAGGTTTTAGTCTACTGGACATCACGAATAAGATGAGGAGAGACAATGTGATAAAGACTTTCTCCTGTGACCCACACCCACACATCCCCACAGTCTCCATATGGTGAATACAGACTTGCCACTTCATACACACAGTCTCTCTCTCTCACACACACACACACACACACACACACACGAACACACACACACAGAGAGCCTAGTGAGTTTGTTGTTCTCGACTTTTTAGCAGGCAGTCCTGCTCACCCTCGTCTCTCTGCTGACTTTCTTTGAATGGAGGAGGGAGGAGAAGAGAGGAGAGGAGAGGAGAGGAGATGAGGGCGGCAGAGAAGAAGATAGCACAAGGAGGAAGGAGAAAGATAACACGGAGGAATGCAGAAGGCTCGACAGCACTCAGTTGCTGCACACTAAAAGCAATAGTCCCACGATAGCTTGGCCTTCGTTATATGAAAGTCTATCCCTCAAATTGCAGAATCCCGTCGGAACCGTGATTAGTTTGATAGTTCTTCAAGAAAAAATATTATTTCACTAATGCATACATCTCTCTAAGAACTCCCATAAGACTTGTGGCTTTTCTGCAAATCCCTATGGAATCTCAACAGTGCCCTGTATTTTCCTATGAGGTAGTTTTGCTACGTTCATTGAATTGTTTCTGCATGTGTCATTCTTTTCTCCTGAGGTTATTCAGTACAAGTCTTACAAGAGAGTATTTGTTGAAGTCTCACAGGCAGGTAAAGGCAGTTTTCGGCAGGATATATCGCAATAACTATTGAAAATTTGCAAAAAGTTACGTAACCTCTTACAGAATGCACACAAGTCTTAAAGAAGATCTGCAAGTACCTACAGAAACGCAACAGAACCTGCATTTTATTACGGGGAAATAATGGGCTACCTGCATTGCCCAGGATTATGTCAATGCAATGACAACATCGTAGGAGGTAGTCTAGTGAATCTTCTAATAGTGATGGTATTTGTTGACCCAGGCATCAACCGAACCAGTTTGGAAATCAGTTTTGTGTTCCGCATATGGATTTGGCATAGGTTTCACGCAACCCTCCCCACTTATCGGGGCTTGGGACCGGCACTAGAGGTAAACCAGCTTGAGACCCCTTTGTGGCTGGGTTGCTTATATAAATTAAATACTTGTGACATGAGACCTGAGACCTGCCAGTGAGCCACGATAAGACAATGTCATGCTTTTTTTTTCTACTTTGAGGATTTCCCTAATGCTTTCTATATGTGTTGTTTTATATGACAGATTCTGGGATTATTGAGTCTAAGAAGTGAGTTACAATGAGGCTGGCATGTATGGTAATGGAATGTAATTGAATATGCACAGGTTCAGCTTCAAGGTGGATCTTTCTTGAAGTCCGTTAGTCTCTGGTTATATCAAAGTCATGAATTCTCCTTGATCACTTCAAATTTAAACATTCTGGTTCACAAGGGTCCTCATTTGGAAAAAAACAAGCATGGGAGTTACATCAAATGTCAGCATGAGGACAAAACACAGGAACTGCATGTAGCATCTGCAGGCTTCGTGCAATGCCCACGGTTCTGCATAATTATTCAATGAAAGGCCCTAAGTGATATCAACGGCAATAGATCACATTGGAGAGGTGGAAACAGAATTGAAGATTCTGATTACAAACGACAAAAAAGTTCTCAGAATGGCAGGAAGTGGCGCACAGAGCGATCCCTGCTGCCACAGCCGGTTTGACTTTTTTGGATGCAAAACATTGCATAAGACAGAGACTATATTTTCAAGTAATATATACCATATTACTTGAAAAACTAATTGGGAACCCTTCCTGTGATATTTGAAAGGGTCAGAGCTTTTATATTCTCCCTTCAAAACTTTTCTAAAACCCTATGGATGCGTCGAAAGTAGCTTAGGCCTTCTTTTTTTAAACACGACCCCAGATCTAGAAGATACCTGGAATCCAGATGAGACTTTGATATGTACTACATCTTATAGAAATACCATTGTGTCATTTTTGTCTGAGCGTAATCAGAATTATTTGTGAACTTAGAAGAAAAGATCTTGCCATTTCCTCCCGACAATAAGGAAGAGTCATCTATTTAAAAAAGAAAAGTCTGGATCCAACATTCTATTAAACCCTACCTATTAAATAGAATGTAATCAAAATCCATTCATACAATTTTGAGTCATCCTGTTGACAGAAAGACGCACAATGCCAGAAAAACTCTAACCTAACCTCCTTGGCAACGTATAACGAATGAGAGGAGGAGGCCCATCAATTAGAAGTGATGGAAGGCGAAAGAAGAAGGGATTTGGCAAAGAAGTGGAGGGGAGGTAAGATGGACAGAACAAGTAACAAAGTGGGATGGGATGATTGAAGGCTGAAAAACAAAGATACAGAATGACAGGATGAGAGCAGAGAGGAGCATAAAAAAAAGAATGGAGGACAAGTGTAGCGTATAGGAGGCAGGGTCAGTTGAAGGAGTGACTGGAGCTGAAAAGAGGCGATGGATGGCTAATCATGCAATGACTACCCAATGCAATCACTGGGCCAATTCCCCTCAGGTGAAGCCGGTTAAGGAGGGTCTGGAGCTGATGGAGGAAGGAGGGAGCATCCTAACTATTAATAGCTGCAGGTTGTTATACAAAATACTCGCTCCGGCGTAGAGGAGAGATGAAAAGATGAGAACCGGCGGCAAACTATGCTCACCTGATCCGCCTGGTGTCAGCGAGGCATTTAACATGACTAAATCATGAAGCTAAGCCTATTTGCTGCTAAGCTTGTTCACAGAGCTGAAGAATACTCTTAGCAGACTTCAAAACCCATTCAGCCTCCATCTTGGAGACATATCTAGAGTGGAAGTCCTGACTTAGGCGATGTACCCGCTCTGAACTTCTGTGATAAGACCATCATCCAGGGCGATTTAGGAAGGATGTGGAATGTTAACTAGTGAACGCTGCCTGTATACTGGATGAATTGAATTAACAATCTAATAAGCATGAAATCCTCAGAATCCACTGCTGCGGGTGAAATTCATTGAAGATGAACACTTCGTCGTTTCTGTTAATCACATATCCAAAAGTTCAATTTTCTTACATTACTATTCAATCAATCAATAAATGAAATGCTTAAAATGTCCAACTATAAAAAGACTTATACACAGAAGATGAGTAGGTAAAAATTCATATAAACACAAATTCATATATATTCATATATACAAACTCCTTATACACAGGAGATGAGTAGGTACGGTATACAGAATGAGGCCTCACATTTAATTGAGACCCATGGCCCTCAAGCCCTGAAGCCATCGACCCAGGATATGAGCAGGCCGAGTTTTCCCATCCATCCAAGAAATGTATCACCCTTATCCGATCCAGAGAAAAGCAAAGACCCAATGAAAAACACCTGCAAACATCCTGGCCATCCTGGGAGACTCTGGTGGCTCAAGTTCCCCAAACATATTGCAACCATCACCTTGAGAAAAGACATCTCTCTCCTGTCCCAATCTACCAAGCAAGCGGTTCTGTTAGTGCCGACAATGGATTGGAAAGAGCTTTTTTACGTAGCAAGTGCGAGGAGCTGATCAGCAGGTTCAAAAGAGAAGAACCATGGGGAGCGCAGTAGCTAGCTAGCCATGTGGACACAAGCAGGGTACTGATCCACCTCCGCTGGGTCACGTGGAGGACGGCGTATGATGTTGAAAGACATGAAACACTCACTGATTTCAGGAACAACACCGAAGATCATTTACCTGCACAGCTTTGCCACCATAGAGAAGAATAAACAGAAATAATCAAAGTTCCTAAACGGCAAAAAAACAAAAACACGACCGCAGTACTTGACTTTGGTGTGCCAAAGGTTTTACTGAAAAATATTGAGTATGTTTTGGAATGTGCTTCAGGAATTAAATCAACCAGAATGAATAACTTAATAGCTAAAGGAAAATATGAAACTGTTTGAACTATGCTCCACAAATTACACTGAGCAGACAGAAAGAAAAAAACGATGGAACCCATTCCAATACCCCCTCAAAACATTGGACACGGTGAAGGTTAATAAGATGTGGCAACCAAACTTTCACTGTTTAATTATAGGCATATGGTTTAGCCGTAGGGGGAAAAAAGGGAAAGGGAAAGAACCACAGAGAATTATAATTATTTTTATGTATAGTTTTTCTCAGATTTTTATTTGTTTTTGCAGGATAACTCCTCTCTACAGTTACAGACTTCTTCAAAATATGGCGGTAGAATGGGGTGTTGGTCAGGAAAGAACGTACTTGGGTGGGATAAGAAATTTTTCTTGAAATTTTCCTGAATTACGCAAAAGACTACAAGACCTATTTCCACGAAACCTTGTAAATACTGAAGAATGCGTGTGGAGAACCCCATTAAAAGGATTCAAATAGAATGGAGGTACCGGTATGGTTTTTGTAATTATCTTTTAGCATTAGACCTTTCCCCTTATTTTACAGGGAATCACTCACATATTTCTGGTTTGGACATGAACTTTTGGCATAGTGAGATGCAGACCTTTATTATAATCCAAATCTGCTGGATGAAAATATACATTTGTAGTGGAATGTCTTTATTTAGACGCTGTAACCCGAGTGCTGAACTGACGTTTTGGCAACTTCACATCTTTTCCGATCCGTACACAATGGGAACTTATTTTAGGATTTCGCTCAAGGACACACGGATCAAAGCGCAGCTTAATATTCATAGAAATGTATTTAAAATGATCCTAAAACATCAATCTCCCTCAATCTCTAAGTATATTGAAGACCAAGGACGGTTATGGGCTATTTTGAATGTTTTGGGCATGAACTAAAATCCCTAAGAGCTACTGGCATATCAAAACTTGAACACATTGAAACAAAAGGGTTTTACTATAGGCTTAATGTTTCTGGAAAAAAAATAAACCTGTGTACTACTCATTATATAGCCGAACACAAGCTTTGTGTGCTTTGATGGACAAACAGCGCACAAAGCTTGTGTTGATTGTGTGATATATAACAATAATAATAGAAGAGGGAGTGTTTCTCTCTGTTACTCCCTTGTCAGAGAGGCTGGGTTGTTGTTTCACCTTGGATGCTCTGAAGCTTTTGTCGGCTGTAGACACTGTTGCTGCTGACGGTTCAAATGATGCGATAGTCAACATTTTGCAGAACTTTCCTTTTAAATTATTCTACAGCTCTAGAATAGTCCAGTCGTACACACATATTAATATTCAGAGAAGTTGAACTAGACTCTAATACAAACATTTCAGTTTGTCCAGAAACATTCATGTCCTGACAAGTTTGAATAACGTACTGGTCAGTCAGTTTGCTTTAAGATTAAGGCAGTCCACTAGTTATAAAAGCCCAGCTTGGATACAATTCGTACACATGAAATGACTGCATGGGATTGGACACATAAGTAGTGGGTGACACAGAAAAACCTTCATAGAGAAACTTTTATTAGGAGCAACTGAAAAAACAAAATCCTGGGATGAAACACAGGGAGCTAGCAATAGTTCTGCCCTGTACATGATGGACTACCAGGGGCACAGTGGGGGTTTGGGGGGGACGGGGGGTTTGAGCAGAAAGATAAGCTATATGTCATGTCAGACTAGTAGGTGCCCTTATGTCAGGCAGGAGCAGCCAAGGGTATTTTATCCTTGAAAGGTTGCTCAAGTGAAGCTGTGCAGATTTGACCTGAGGCCAGGGTGTCCCCAGGTAGAACCCCAGGTGTGTAATGTTACATGTTACTTCACAATGTTAACCTTTAACCATGTAGAGATTTTTAGATTTAAAACGTTTAAGGAACTGCTTCTTTAATATCCTTAACACCACGCTCAGTAAAGTGTGTGTACGGTTAATTTTAGTACTGTATGTTTTTATTGTTTCTATTCAATATTAATCTATTGTTATTATCTGCATGTTAGGTTTAAGATGATGTATTTGAAAAGGTTTCTTAAGTGTGTAACCGTTTTGACAATGGTTTCTCAGGTAATAACTGAATAATACATTTCATCGATTTTTTGAGTGGCTAATATCAAAACTGCAATATATTGCATTACAGAGTTCAACTAACCGCAAAATATTGCATGATATCGCAACATAAGATGCACTGCAACATCCAAACTTTTCCCCCAATCAAGTTGCTGTAGTTCGTGTGAAGCAACTGAAAAACAATGGATATGTTTGGAGGCCTGTTCCCTCAAATGGATGCCTCTTAAGTAGGAAATGCAACTGCCTTTCAATTATTGCTCCATCAGTGAGTGCCAGACACTCCAGGGGTATGAGTTCCATTTTCACTCAAAGAACAGCGAAGAGATCCATCAGCTACCTTACAAAGGCCCAACTGGTGGCTCGTCAGGCCTGCCTCAATTCTCAAGGAAGAGAAATTAAAGTAGACTAGCAATTCATGTGCACACACACACACACACACATACTAGTAAGTGCTCTTATTGTACACCATAGCGTGTGACTTGTGTAGGGACTCACATACTGCAGAAGAAAGCCTCCTCAACAAGGCTGCATTCTTTTCAGCCAATGTTGGTGTTGATGGGTGCAGCCGGAGATCTGAATTACTGCTCTGACAGCCTTTTTCTCACTGTCGCTATTCATAGACCTCTACAACGCACACACACACACTCACCAGTGTGGTATTAAAGCCACAGATGGCCTATCAGAGGGGAGTGTATGAGTTTCAAGCAGTGATGGGAAACCATTGGGAGAAAGATAGTGTGGTTGTGTGTGTGCTGAAGGTTTTGTGCTAATTTACTGAAAACAAAAGCAAACCTCGCCTCCGGAATCTGAATCCGAGAGAGAGAGAGAGAGAGAGAGTAAGGAAGAGGATAGAAAAAAGGAATGAAAGAAATCAATTAATGCTCAGTTCATTACCTCATCCCTCTTCATCTTCCTCATCTATTTCTATTGCTCCACAAAATGAAGTCATCTCTTTTTCATCCCCCCCATCCAAGTAATTCTCCACTCCATCCTATTCTCTCATCCCTTCTCTCATTCATTCTTGCTTGGTCCTCTGTCGCAAACGCCACACAAAAAACATCCACTTAAGCTGAGAGAGATTTATAACTGGACAAGAAGTCACAGAAAGCATCTAAAAGCTGTGTATTCAGAGGGGAAGCAGCTCATTATGCAGTCAGGTCCTGGACCCGATCCGAGGGGACCGCCCTCCGGATGCTCACAGTGAGTGAAGGAGAGCTCAGTCAGCATGAGGGATTTCAATAAGACCACTAAGCTCAGCAAATCAGAGTAATGTAGGGATCCATAGCATTTACTTTGGCCTCAGTTCAACTTCGCCTCGGAAAGGCAGCTTCTTCGAGTCAAAATAAAAAAAAAAAAATATATATAAATTAATTACTTGCCAAACCTGGCAGAGGTGGTGAAGTCAGTTCCCTAGATACCATTATTATTTTGCTGTGTAGGGGATGTTTCTGCTCTCCAGCCTTTAGGTAGTCAGACTGCAGGCCGCAGCCAATAACAGCGCACAGTGGGCGGGGTCAGACCATGAAAACAACCAGGTTACAGTTCTCTTTGATTTAGTAACAGAGGAATGAAGAGCTGCAGGTGGGTTTGTGAGGAGGGCTTCATCGGAATTCACACAGCGATGTGAAATTGTCCTGCTGGGATGTTTGGAGGTGTAGGCATGTTTATTTGTACTTTAAATGGTAAATGGACGGTTCGTATAAACGGAATTTCGTGGTCTGCTCTACCACTCAAGCTCTTCACTCGTACTACCATGTAAGGTTCTACCTGCTCGTCAAAGAGTGGTGACACGTCACACGTTCCGTTAATAAGCCATCGGCACAAAGTGGAGTTCAAAATCTTGCTCAAGGAATCTGTGACCTGCCGATAAGTGGATGACTGCTCTACCTTCTGGGTCACAGCGGTCCGTTTAAGACGCACATTCCATTAACCAGTCGGAAAACCAGCAACCAGCTAGGGCCGACCAGAGACCTTATCCCACTCATTTAAAGTTAAAAATATTTACATCTCCAGTCTTTCATTCTCAACCACCATGAAATGTAATGTTCCGTGACCCTTTCACCAAATCCAGATTCATTAAAATGTTCCCCATAGATTTTGCTGAATTCTGCTGACAGGAATGAAAACCTCACCTCAGTTGAGGTAATTATCATTTCTTATCTTTTTTCATGAGGGTCAATTTAACATATTCATTTTGATTAATGAGTCATAGAAAAACCAACACTATAAAAAAAAGAGCCTAGATGGGACGGTTGACAGGAGAACGGACCTGGGCAGTTTCTGCAGAAAATAATTTTGATACCACCACAGAACCTTGAGCCTAAAACATTGGCTCAATGCAAAACACTTGACAGCGACCCCTGGTATCAGGGCTAACATAGCAACTGATGCTTACAATACAGTGAGCAACCAGAGTTCTCCAGCTACACTGGAACGGAGACATTCAGATGTGAATATGTGGGTCATATTTCTGTTTTTCACGGCCGGAACCGCTGGCCATAGCGAAAAAATGTTATAAATGTATGGAAAATAAAATATGTTGACCTTAAAGGTTTATAATGCCTATTTTTACGCAAGTAATTTTGATTAGAAAATCACAAAGCATGTACTGTATTACATATTATTTCTAAATAACCAGACATTATTATCCTTTACATGTGTAATAATCAATATATTGACAACAGATGCAGGAGATGAATAAAACAAAACTAAAAAACGCAAACACAATTAACAGTGGGAAGGAAATCTCCCCCCCCTGTACTAATTCTACCAATAATTGACGCTTAATTGAAGTTCAAATTCAAATCTGCTGAACAAAAACCGGGACTTAGGTCCCTTTATTCATTTGCATAGTTGTGATCACATACTACATTCTTTAATAATAGATTCACTGCTTCATTTATTTGCACATAATTGAACATCAGCCTTCAGCCACAAGCCCACGATGTATTTCTGTTTATCACCACAAACATCCTTGTGGATCTGGTAAATCCCATCTGCACCGCGCTCATGCGTCCTCTTCAGCGGCAGACGATTTCCCTCGTGTGAAACTGACAGATGCAAATAGTGTGACCTCAGTATATCTCGGGGAATGCATAATGGCCCTATGGTCACACGTCTCCTCTTATTATTTGTGCCATTTTCCCCTAAGTGCAAAAATAATCAGGGGAAAGATGAACCTTGCAGACACAGAACTCAAGCCTGCAGAATTAGTTTGATAAATACAGCATTTGCACTAGACAGAATGTATCTGTGCCGGAGCAGATCTGGCACTGGATCCCTCATTGATACGCACAAACTGAGCGACCAGTGTGCTTTGAGCTTAGGGGAAACAAACACGATGGTGGTGAATCAAGTCAGTGCTTCTGGTTGTCTGCGCCTTTGGGACCCCATGCTCCACATCCTCTGTGTGCCTGCTACTTCATTTGTATTTTTCTCCTCTAATCTGCCAACTAGTACTTCTCTCTATCTGAGTATTATCCAAAATCTGTTTTCCTCCATGTTCTCTTTCCCCTTTGTCTCTTCCATCACTTTTTCTCCTAGTTTCCATTATTCCTTCTTTCCTGTCAGGTTAAATTTAGCATATTTTTAGACATTTTTTTTTAGAGTCTGCATACATACTATGAGAGACAAAGGGCAACTTAAACATAGGCAGAAAGAGGGGGGGAGAGAGAGGGAGGGAGACTGGGGAAAAGCAGGGGATAACACAAATCCTCCCCTACTACAAGGATGTAATCATATTTTTGTAACTGACATATTCACAGATAGGCGGGCGGGCGATCCCCGATGCCAGTTAATAGCTGCAAGAATCTACAGGCTGCCAGCTTCCTCTTTCTTCACAAACCCAGCTAATCACAACTGTAAAGCAATATCCGCCTGCTCAATGCAAAATTCCCTTCTGTACGTGTGTGTGTGTGTGTGTGTGTGTGTGTGTGTGTGTGTGTGTATGTGTGAGGTTAAGGTGGATGTGTGCTGACTATCAAAACTCTGTCCTTGCCTGCATGTGCAGGAATGTTATCTGGAAATGGTGGTTGGCGTTGCAGTGGTGGCCCCACCAATGTCAGTTCATGGAGTCTCCCTTCTAGAGCATGACGCTGCACAGCAACTTTTGTGTCTGAGTGAAGAAGCAATCAGGAGACACACTCATTACACTTCTTGGAGATGCCAATAGCCGTCTTCCTCTGGGAAGCAAAAACAAGCACAGGCCATTAGTTTGTCACAGTGGCTGATTATAGACTAACAAAAGGAGGATGCAATCTTTCACAACCAAGTTAGGAGCAATTAACTACATATAGTGTGAGGTAAAAGATGACCCGCTAAAAGCTGAATGCTAAATGAAAATGTCTGTAGTCTTTATGACTCAGGCGAAGAAAAGCAGGATCTCTCCTTTTGAGCAAAAAGGCAAGAAACATCTTTGGTCCTTGGTGGTTGATTCATATCTGAGAATTAAAACTCAGTCTGGATCATAAGGGACAGAAGAGGAAACGTCCGGTTTGACGTTGTAATAACAGAGTCTACATGACAGACGGCGGCATCACAGGGGTTGCCAGTGTATTGCCAATACAGAGTCTGTAGACAATTTTCACAATTGTTTGGCCTAATAAATGTGGGAAAACAGCAGAAAATATTTGCATATAAGAAACTGAAACAAGCCATCGAGATTTTTGCTGGAAAACTAATCCAATGATTTAACAATTACCAAAATAGTCAAGTAAGTTCATTTTGATTGACTCATCAATTAAGCCCTATTTACATGCCAACAGTTTTACTAAAAACATCCATAAGTCAATATTAAGACAACTTTTTCACTTTTTTTTTTACAAGTGCGCCAGTGGCTGAAATGAGCTTCCTTCATAGAGTGGCTGTACTCAGCATTAGAGATAAGGTGCTGACCTCAGACCTCCAGAGGGAGCTCAAGTGGTGAGCTGCTGCTACCTTGTGTCATAAAGAACCAGTTAAGTTGTTTTGGGCATCTGTTTAGGATGCTTCCAGGATGCCTCCTTTTGGAGGTTTTCCAGGCACGTCCAACTGGGAGGAAATCCCAGGACGGACCAAGTACTTGCTAGAGGGACTATACTTCTCATTGGGCCTGGTATCGCCTCAGCATAACTCAGAATGCCACAGCGACCCAACCCAGGATAAGCAGAAGAAAAAGGGAATGAAATTTCATACTTGTCAAACACATCATTACAACATAGTGAATTTCGTTCTCTGCATTTGACCTATCATCGAGGAGCGGTGGTTAGCCCCATGCAGCTCCGGGGGGAGAAGACTGGATTGACTGACCACAGATAAGTGAATGACCACCCTAGCTCCTGAGCCTGACTCGCCCCTGTGAGTTAGAAAAAAGATAATGGCGAACACCAGTCCATGAACAGATCATTTAGTCCGGATTAAGTGGAGCATTTGATAACATTCCCTAAAAAGAATTTTTTTTTTGCCGTTGTGTTGCTGTGTTACTTGATTATGATCATTACATTTTTTATCCTAATATTGCATTTGCCACTTCATGATTAGATATAGGAGGATTACACTTTCAAAGTTTATATTTTCATGGTACCTGAAAATAAGTTTCAGCCTAGAAGACTATCCCCTTGCAAACTTGGGCCACAGTTCTTTTTCAAAATCTACTCACCTTTCATGCACGTCAAGTCTCAATAACCCCCTTAACAGTCTCAAACTTTTCCCATCAGCCAGCCACATTCATCCAAAATCACGGTGAAACACGTTAATCACTGCCATATAATTTTGCTGCTCTTTTAAATGACTCCCTTCATTCATCTGGTTCCTTCATGCTGCTGTTACGTGCACTCTGCACCTTCAAAGCTCCAAAGAGTCCTGTCAAACCCATCAACTTCATCATTCATCAGACTCAGCAGAGTCATCAGCCACCGCCACCAGCAGGCAGGCTGTAAGAGGGAATATGCCATGATGCCACTCAGGGAAAGCACCGTCCAATCACAATCTCCCTGAATCCAAACCCTTTCCAAAAGACTAATAATCACAGATCATCTGTTATAATAATTCTTCACCTCATCATTCTGTACTAGAAATGCCAATTTACTCGAGTTCCAGTCCAAAGAAAACTACTAGATCACATGTGAAGACTGCTCTTAATGTAAATTTACTTAACATAGTCTCGGCTGCATTTGGATTTGTGCACAAATGCACTGGAATCCCATTCCATAAATTGCGCTTAGAAAGGCTTGAGCAGAAAAGAGGCTGTTCTTATATTTGTTTATACCTAACAGTGACAAATGAGATCTCCTGTAAGAACATATAAAGTATGGGGAATAAAGGATAATAAGGAGGCAGGCAAGTAGTGTAAAAGAGTAAATGAAGGACAGCGAGGAGAAGAGGAGCAGAGCTTTATGTGCAGATTCAAGCAAACCCAGAGAATGTGAGAGACTGAATGGTGAGTGACAGCAGTGAGAGAGAGACAAAAGACAGGCCAGGTGAAAGACACGACGGACAGAGGGAATAACACTATACAAACAAAGAAAACGGAATAGGCAAAGATGTTGGCTGAGAGAAGGAAGCTCGGGATTAAGAGAAAACCTACTCACAAAATTATTTCATCATTTTAACCAACAAACAAAAAAAAACAACAAACACAGTAGCTTCTACTTTACTCAGAATAGTGGGATGTAATCAGGCCAAGTCTTCCAAATGGTCTTCTTTTTTGCTGAATAGCAACAAAACATGTAACCCTACATTTAAAAAAGTGTCTCTCCGTAGAGCTCAAACCTCCTCCAAAGGCTGGCAGTTTCCCTCTTATTCAATCAACCCACCCAATTTAATAACACACATTAAATGTGTAAAACCAACACACCTCCACAATCTCACACTCTACATCACATGAATGATTCAACAGCACCACATAAGTGATCAGTTGTGCTGCTGCTATCTGCCTGCAGCCACAAAGTGACAGACAAGTAAATCATTCCGCATTCGTTGCTCTGAAATTGACCGTTGCGAGATTAGACTTGATGAATTAGCGAAAAAACAGAGAAGAAATTAAACCATGGAATGTGTGGGTTGATGTGTTTCAATTCAAAACGGGAAAAAGAGGACTGCAGTACATTTTATAGTTCTTAGGGAACACTGTTAAGCTGGTTGACATCAGGAGATGGAGTTGATGCAGTTCAAATTGTGGAGTAGTTAGTTTAAAACATTCATTCATTCTCTATAACCACTTATTCGTTGCATCATCATGGAGCGTTTGGAGCCCATCCCTGATGAAATAGCACGTCAGGTGCAACCTGGACAAGTTGTAAGTTCATCACATTCACGACATATTGAGAGACAAACATCATAACCTCGCTCAGATTTAAAGCTCAGACCTTAGCTGCATGTTTTAGACCAGAGAGGGGAAGCCTAGAACATCAGTGTTTACCACTGCTGCCACTGCAGCATCAGGTTTCAACATAAGAAGACAAAAGGTGCTTTTCATATTTCATGTCCCTTCGGCTGTGGTAACAGCTCTGCTGCTAGATTTCATCAGCTCCTGCTACCAAACTAATAAACACTGTCTCTCTGAGCTGGCTGCACAGCCTGGTTGACCTCATGATGTCTCCGACTGGCACAAGGAGAAAAGGATCTAAATGTTTTATTCGGTGACTACAAACATCACGTTGTGCAAATTAAATAGATGAAAAATAAAAGCGAAGAGCGACCAGGTTAAAAAAAAGAAAAGACAACCTCAGTAGCAAAAATGGAGGAACGATATATGTTTCTTGGTATTAGAAGAAGAAGAAATTGTTTATTAATCACATACAGCCATACACAGTACAACATAGGGAAATTATTTCTGTGCATTTGACCCACCCCCCAGGGAGGGCAGCTCCTTTGGGGCGCCCGGGGAGCTAGGGTTTCAGGGTCTTGCTCAAGGACCCTACAACAAGTAAAACTCGAACCGCTACCTTCCGATTGGGAGACGGCTGCTCTAACCACTGAGCTACGGCGCCCATTACACTAGATGAAATAAGTTTGGTTAGTTTGAGTTGTGCTAGCTTTATCTTAAACACTTATGTAATAATGGCTTCCATTCAGGGCATGTGTAAAAGTATGGAAAGGTTGTGAAGTATTATAAAACCAAAAGACTGACATATTCACACTGATTACAGGTTGTGTTCAGATCCGATGGGAGAGATTGGTGGGGTGACCTGTTACCATCAAGATGGTTTTATGATTGTAATGCAAGGGTTAAAAACAATGTGCATCAACGATATAACAATGTATTTATTAAATATACCTTTGCAGACTTGTGGTAATGTGAGGCTTACAGTCGTACCGAAAATACTAAACTAAATGGTATTAATTGTGCATAACTCGACAGAGACGAATCTCCTGCTACTGATCAGTTTATTTATGTGCATGTGGGGAAACATTTCTGGACATTCCTGACTGGCCAGAAGGGGAGCACAGGAATATTGTCACCTTGAATCACTTGTCACCAAACGAGGCTCTCGAGGAGAAAAGAACGGGAAGGAGGAGGCAGAGAAATGGAGATTAATGGATATATGGAGATGAGCAGAGATTTGAGGCAGGCTGCCGGAGATGGAGCTGCAGAGGAGGTGAGCAGGGAGGGTAAATCAGTGGATAAGTGGGAGGCTGGTAGTAGCAGAGGTGAACTTGCAGTTACAGAAGCCCATAATTGCTCTTCCTGCCTCGGTACCCAGCACGCCACCACCTGGTCTGGTCCCAGGAGTCTTAAAGATGTGTGTGTGCCTGGGAGTGTGTGCAAAAGTGAGCTATGCAATACGAAAACTGGGAATAGGTCTGAGAGTGAAAGAATTAATGCCAACCCAGAAATGGGCCATTGTGAATTTGTGCGCTGTGTATGAGAGTGTGTGTTGTGAGGTTAGGTGGATGAAATGCAAAATATTTAATCTGTTTAGTTGCACTATTTGTTCTTAATTATATATGTGTGAGTGTGTGAAACAGTAAACATTTTGGTTCTTCAAATGTCTGTGTCCTCAGTTCCAGCCAACAAAGCTCAACAACCACAATGGCAATTCAACCTCAACACTGCAATACTGAATAGGTCTGCAAAAACTCAATGGACTCCATCTAGGCTCTTCCATCACCTTTATTACCTTTATTACCTTTATTTAATTTGTGTGAAATACCCTTGATTTGGTCTATGATTGACGGCAAATGTGTTATGAATTGCATATCAGTCTGAAGCCCTTCTGCTTCGTCTTAAATCAGGTAAGTGCAGTGCACTTAAAAATGACCTCTGCAAAATCTGACTGCCAGTGTTATGTTGCCATCAAGAACATCTGCCAACTGGAAAACGGTTAAAATAGTTGAATGTCCTCCCAGATCCACGTAAAATGGAAGTTACTTTTATATGTTGCACTCCTTTTTGTCTGTCAACCCCTTGGCCAACATTTTCAGAAGCTTGTAAAGTTTCATAAGTCCCTCCCCTTTTAGCTACTGAGCCAAGATGGCAACCACTGAGGGAGTGAAACATTCCACATTCTTAGGCCGTTTAAAGTCTCCCACATGTGAATTACAATTAGAAATAATGTGTTAGAGTGAAAGAAGTTATGCAATAAACTTGAAAGCTTAAAAATGGAAGTACACTGTTTGATACGGGCAGCAGTAGGTAGCACTGCTGTGTCACATGAAGAAGCTATCAGGTCCGAATCCAGTTCTGCCGGCACCTTTCTGTGAAGATTTTGCATGTCTCCCTCAACCGTTTGTCCCATTCAGTCCATATTTGGAACATATGAATGGACTCGAGGTGATCTATCGTTTATACATATTATATTTCAATCTAATAGTTTATATTTTACTCATTCGGGGGAGATTTTACAATAATGATTTTCAGCCATATTCTCTTAAATTTTGGTCCCCATCTTGTCCAACTTTGATGCATATGAATCTACTCAAAGAGATCTATCTTGTATTGCATTCGTATTCTTTTTTTACTCGCAAGGGGAACTTTATGAAAAAACTATGAACTGAGGAGTTCAATCAGGGGGATTACTTATACAAAGCAGGGGATGGGGAACTTCTCCGGAATATAAGTTTGCTGTCTCGGAGAACAGAATAGGTCTAGTTTTATTCTTATATTCATTCTTCGGTGTCATACTATATAAGATAACCGTGTAAATTATTGTATCTTGCAGTCTCATTTCATTTTATCTTAGATAATCTATATATTCCTGACATGACTAATATTCATTACACCTCAATTAATTTTTCTTCACTGTGAAATATAGGGCAGACGATACTGATGAGAGACTTCAGTACTTGAGATGAGTATCCTCAGTTGCTCCCTGCGCAGTCAGACTCTTGGTGGCATTTGCCAGGAGGGAAGTGTTCTCTCCAGCCGGAGCCTCAGGACAGTGAGCTGAGATGAACCCACAGATTGTGACCTCTCTCTACCGGTCCGGGAGAAGGGAGGCGTTGCAGCGTGACTCCTGCGAACCCTGAGCCCTCTCAAAGCTCTGCAAGTAGCTGCCATTTTCCTGACAGTCCCTGTCCTGCCTGGTAAGCATTTTGTTCAACTAGTGTGAATAGTTTTGAAATGAGATCTTTTCAGGTGAGTTTTCATTTTGCTTATTTGTCGTATCCCCGCTCTGTAACGGCTCCATGAATTGCTTACTGTTGTGCAAATTAATTGCTTATTTGGCATGGTTTTGCTAAAGACACAACAAGCTGCCTTACAGCATTTCAGTCTCAATTCAGGGATATACACTGATCAGCCATAACATTATAACCACTGACGGGTGAAATGAGGATAAAATCTCGTTTGATTTGCACCAAATGTAAGGATCTCAGTGACTTTGATAAGGGCCAAATGGTGATGGCTAAATGAACTGCAGGACATGTTGGGGTTAACTGGTCTGCAGTGGTTAGTATCTATCAATTGGTAATGGGAAGGACAACTGATGGGCACCCAAGTCTGTGTGGCGCATGTAGAAAGCGAAGGCTAGCCTGGGAACCTACATTATAAGGCAGGTGGTTTTAATGTTATGGCTGATTGGTGTCGGAAGGAAATAAGTAGAACACTCCCCTGTACACTCAACAATCCATTTTCAAATGTGTGAGATTGTGAATATGGCTCAATTTCCACCAGTTATCACTATTTAACTCAAATGTCTTTTTCCCCTCAATTTGATCGTTTTTGAATTTGAATTTTTCTCACATTATTCTCAACTTTCTCCTCTTTGCATCTTGCTGTCTGTGCAAGGTGGCAACAAAAAGCCCTTTTAAATACAAGTAGCATTACTTCAAATGTGTTATTTGGTCATGTAGACGGTGAAGAGGCGCTCTCTTCACAGTAGCTGTTCCCCATTATTCCTCTTTCTGGGCCTCTCTCTTTCTCTTTCTCCCTCTATGAAAGGGCATTGGTCAAAGTAATTCAATAAAAGGCAGTGTACGAGAGTTTGCTTTGATATGATCCTCAGAGAGTGTGTGTTTGCACATATAAGGGGAGATGGCGTGTTTATGAAAATGTCTGTGTGTGTGCTTGGATCATGGGAGTCCCTGCAGACTCACTGTGTTGCAGTCTGCCTGTGGCGATAAGCAGATGATGAAAGCCTCAAAATGTGTTTGAAAATGTGTGTGTGTGTGTGTGTGTGGTACCTGAGTCGGCTGTGTGTTGCTAGACGCGGGAAGAGGGTTGGACACCATTGGTCCAAAGATGTCCAGTTCATCGCTGATTGGTGCAGCACCACTGGAACCCTTCCCACAACCACCTCCACCACCCTCTGGAGCATCTGAAAGAGAGAGAGAGTAGAGGTGTTGATGAAAACGGGTCACTTTAACTGTATTTAGGTGTTCTAGAGATGAATGCAAAACCAATTTGTGAGCAGCAGTATGGTTTCATGCCAAGAAGGAGCACTGCAGATGCAATGTTTGCTTTGAGAGTACTGATGGAGAAGTACAGAGAAAGGCAGAAGGATCTGCATTGTGTCTTTGGGGATTTAGTGAAAGAGCGCCGAGGGAGGGATTGTGGGTTGACATCAGGAAGTTTGGAGTGACGGAAAAGTGTGTTAGAGTTGGACAGGATATGTTTGACGGGCAGTATGACAGCAGAGAGGTGTGCAGTAGAAGTCACGAATGGGTTTAAGGTGGGGGTGGGACTGCATCAAGGATCTGCCCTGAGCCCCTTCTTGTTTGGTATGGTGATGGACAGGCTGATAGACGCGATCAGACAGGATTCTCCATCTATGATGTTCGAGGATGACATTGTGATCAATGGGCGGAGCAGGGAGCAGGTGGAAGAAAACCTGAGAAGGTGGAGGTATGCGCTGGAGAGAAGAGGAAAGAAGGGCAGTCACAGCAAGACAGAATACATGTGAAAGAGAGGCCGGTTCAACGGTGAGGAAGCAAGGAGAAGAGGTGAAGGAGATGCAGGAGTTAAAGTATTTAGGGTCAACTGTTCAGAGCAAAGGGGGAGTGTGAAAAGAGGTGGAGAAGAGGGTGCAGGCAGCAAGAGTGAAAAGATTACAAGACCGTAGTGAGAGCAGCTCTGCTGTCTGGTTTAGAGATGGAGTCACTGATCAAAGGACAAGAGGCAGAGCTGGAGGTGGCAGAGCTGAAGATGTTCAGATGCTCTTTGGGAGTGACGAGGATGGAGAAGATTAGAAAGGAGCACATCAAAGGCACAGCCAAGATTAGACGTCTTGGAGACAAAGTAAGAGAGGTCAGATTGAGATGATTTGGACACGCGCAGAGGAGGGATAGTGGCGATATTGGCAGATATTGCAGCCCCAGAAGGAGATGGGACGTCCTGGCAAGAGAAAAAGGGGAAGACCAAAGAGGAGATTTGTGGTTGTGGTGAGAGAGGACATGCAGTTGGTTGGTGTGATAGAGGAAGTTGCGGAGGACAGGGCAAGATGGAAACAGATGATCAGCTATGGTGAACCCTACAGGTAACAGCCAAAAGAAGAAGAGGAGATCAATGCAATCACCCTATGGCACACTCTTCTCTCTATGAAGACAAAATAACTCATTTCTAAATATGAAAACCGATCTTAAGATCACTGATGAATATCATGCAGTAGGGTCGACAGCTCCAGAAAAACTACAAAATCGACTTATTGGTGTTTATTTTCTCAAAACACATTCATAATTTTAACCATTTTTAGAAAATTTGTATATTACATATATACGTATTAAAAACAATGTACCACAGGAACCATGAAGTTTATATTTTCTAATGTTAAAGAAAAAGAATGAGTGGAAACATGACTTTTCTAGAGTCGCCTGGGGATAAAGCCAATAATTTAAAACTGCTGAATCAAGATTTTTTTGGGGGATCTGCACCAAATGCTAACACTCACAGATTAAAGGTCCTCAAGAAAAGACAACATTTGCATTTTTAAATATTATTTACAGCATAAACTCTGGCTGTGGTGTGAGTTAAGCCGGGAGTACACTGTACCATCTGAGCCCGATTCACACTTGCATACGAAACTCAGGATCGAAGGGTTGTCTGACGGTGTTTTTCGTTGTAGCAAGTGTATGGGGGGGTTTCATGAGGGTCGATAAACAGTTTATTGAAAACCTTGGGTCGATTGGATGGTTTACTGGCGCGTCCTAAATTTTGGCGGGGCCTCTACTTGATCGGCTTACGTTACCGGCTTCTTTTTCTCACATCGACTTTGAGATTCGGTTGAGCGTCCGAGTTGCCATGGGGTCACGATGTGTTGTGAGGATAATAAATAATAAGTTGTCATACAGAAGAAAGTGCAGTTTGTCGCTGGTAGAAGCTGAACAGCAAGGACGAATAAGAAAGGTTCACAGCTGTCGGATAGTTCTTGCCATCTAGTTAACCCTCGATACAGTCAAACATTTAAAAAAATAAATTAAAAAAACATTAAAAAAAAAAAAAAGAAGAGTTTTCAGGCCACAGGATGACAAAAAATAATCAAGAAAATTAGTTTTTGTATTCTTAGCGTGTTTGTAGCGAACCTTTTTCGCTAAGTTTCCTGAGTGTTTGCAAAACGCTCTGATGGATTTTTAAACTTTTTCCTGCATCAAAGCTTTCACACAAAACTTTATTGACAATTGTCAATAGCGACAAGGGGCTGCAGGAGCCAGAAGGATGGTACAGTGGGAGCACTCATGATGTGCCATGAATTCTGAGCGTACAGTGTGAGCACATCAATAGTGAGCTCACACAGTGTAAGTTGAAATCAAACAGCCACGACTCTGAAGTCCTACAGTGTGAGCCCACCTCTAGGTTTCCAAGGGCTGGTAAACCAGTAGACCCTTTCAAGAGGGACTGGTCCTATCAGACTAATATGAAGTGAAAATATCTTCAACTCTATCAAACTGCCCGGCTTACAAGGTGGCCATTCCCAGGAGCTAACAGCAACGTGTAGGCCAAACACCAGGATGTAATTCTGTAGATATCCGAGAAATTTGTCTCGCAAGAGGCATCACTTGAGTTTATTTTTTACTCAGCCATGTTTTCCATTTGAGTATTTTGGTTTGGTTCCTGAGATCCCAGCTTTTTGTATTGTCGATTGAACAAATAAAAAAAATTAAAAAGGTTAATTATGGACAGAGAGCGAACTTGAACTAGTTCAAGTTATTAACTCTACAGTATCCTGATGGAAGGATTATTTTACCCCAAAGCTGTGGAAGCTCCCAGTCCAATCATCTAAGAGCGAGAGAATAAGTGAGGAGATGGAGTATTGGATAGGGAAAAAGAAAAGGAACAGTGTGTGTAAAGAGAGAGCAAGCTGTGGAGGTCATTTATATAAACAAAGTGATGAAAGACCTATAATTTAGCCGTTTAAAGTGAGTACAAGACGAACGAGGCGTGTGGTACCGTTTATTGGACGATGTCTAATTAAAAGTCACAACTCAAACTCAAGAATTACTTTGAGTGTTACATTATTAATATTTTAATGTCTGATTGTTTATGGTCTATTTTCCTTGATAAATTGGGACATTATAAGTAGTAATATGTCCATAAAAGCAGCATTCAATGAGTAAAAACAAATTGTAGTCCCAATGCAGCTGAATAGAGGATAAAGACATTTAATGTTCCAGCTGATAAATTATTCCTTTATATATATATATATATATATATACACTCATTCTGAATATAATGTTAAAGTAATCATCTTCCTTTTTTTGGGGCTGGTTTTGCTTCTTAACACTGCACACATCTCCCATGGCGGGTTTGTCATGACCCAGGCGAATTATCTAGTACTTGGAGCCTTTAACGGCGGCAGAAAGTGGCTTCATCGTTGCTGGAATAAGCGGGACATTCCTGAAAAGGCATCACCTGGATGGCAGCAGGCTGGTCCAATACCTGTATATATCACTCAGTTTTAATGGAGCCATCATAGATGTGACCGTTACTCATGCCATGGTCATTAAAACCTCCCAATCAATGCCCTCTCAGATGCTGCTTTTAAGGACTTTGTGCTGGACGGAAATCCGGTTGGTGCTTTTCATCTTTGGCCCGGAGGACAGAACGTTCATGATTTTCAAAAACTTATCAGATATGTGAACTCATTAGACCAAAGGATGCTTTTGAACGCCACGGGAGTCCATTTCAGATGAGTTCTGGTACAGAAAAGTGAGTAGGAGATATCTGGCTTGTGAGTCACATGGTTGTCTTGACTCGACAAATCGGGTTTGTTGATACTGATTTTTTTTTAAGTGTTCCCAAGCTTAAGTTATACCACATTTCATAGAATCATGCCATAAGGGTTAAAGGTCACGGGCATTCAATGTTTTCACCCTTTGCCCTTATGTAGAGAGAATTCTCCTGATTCCCTGAGATGAGTTGTTTACGAATGCCTCTGCCCAGTTTCTGGACGAGCTGGTAGCTCCCATAATGGGCCGCTGACATTTTTCACTCAGTGCGCCTCTTGTGTAATGTATTCAAAAGTGAAATGGTCTCCATTATTCGCACGTCGCCTCTGTCATTGGTAATATCATATCCTCCACAGCCGCCATAATTCAACCGGATAAGAGAGAGGGAAAGCAGCCAGAAAGAAACAAAGAACAAGATTTTGGCTTCTAATCACTGAGGTGCGGCTCCGCATGGAACTGGTCAATCTCTTTTCATCTTTCCTGTAAATGACTGAGCCTTTCATATTCAGTCATGAAACTGACTTACCAATATTGAACATTCAAACTGAACCAACCTCATCTTTTTTTAAATTCTTTTGCTTCTGTGCCAACGTTGTTGAGACATGCTGCTGCAAAAGACTCAGAATAAGCAAATATTTATAAAAAATCAATGAAGCAGATGAGGTACAACTCATGATTTGTTGATATCTGTTCTGTTTTCAAATTGAATATAAAAAAAAAGGATCAGGAAATGATTACATTCTGTTAAATAACTGCTTTACAAAGCATCCAAACATTTTTGTCAGGGTTGTGAGGGCTTGAGGAAAGACGTCCATTATGTCTATGATCATTCTTTCAGGGAGGGACAGGAATGACAGATCTGATCGGATCAATGTGAAAAAGATTCGTGTTAAAAAAGAAAAGAGGAAAATGGGATTTCATGTGCATCAATTACCCTCCGGCCTTTCTAATACCCCCTCTCTTATCAAAAACTCTTTCTCCCAATGCCGTGGCAATGAGTCATAGGGAGAAAAGGGCCCGTCATTAAAAACATCACCGGTATGTTGGGCAGTGTGCCCAACAACCTTTATCACGCGATGGAGCCACTTCTTAAGAGCGCTCTCCACTTCACCATGGAAACAGAGCAATGGTTCAGGCTGGGATTGTGTTTTATAATCACTCGAAACCCTTTGACCCGAGTGCTTTTTTACACACACGCACACACACACACGATTTTTACTCCCTAGCAGGGAGTAAAAATCATAAATTGGTTCTGATGCAAAATTCTATTGGATTTCACTGTCGGTGCAGGGAAAGTGTCCCTGGATTTACCAAAAAAAAAACAAAAGTCACACTTATGGCATGAACCAAATCTGGATTAATTCTGGAAGCAGAGAATAGGGGTTCAGTTTCTGAACGCAGTCACGAGGCGCTGATTGACTGCATATAGAGAAGGAGAGCAAGTCTGATGGAAACTGAATGGCATCATTTGCGTAATGTTATAGTATCGAATAATAAGGTGGCTTCTGTATTAGAACATAATCTCACGGCTCTGTCTTGTCAAAAGGTCCTGCAAGAAATTACAGTTCTATTTACTCTAATACCTATTAAGTGGATGTTGTGATTAAAGGGTGCTTATCCCTAAATCAAAGATAATAGAATAGCAGCCCACGAGGCCAACTTGGTCCACACAAGCCTCCCGTCTGCTCCTCAGCATATTTATGATTTCTGAAAGTGTCCAAATCTAATATTAGTTAGCATTAGGAGAAGCCTAGTCTGTCCTGAATTAGGTTGCCGACCTCAGATAAAGTGGAGCTGAGAAGAACACACCAGCTACAGGAAGTGACTCCTCAGTCGCTGGGAAATCACTAAAGTCCTCGATTTGATCTCTGAGGTGTCTCTTTGGGACTTTGGTATCATTGCTTATCTTTCCATCCTGCGATCCAGAAGTGGAGAGAACTTTCAGGTGAGGGCTCATTAACTGCTAGTTGAACTGTGTGTTCTGAGCCATGACTGCCTCCTTTTAATGGGTCAGAGAACAATTTTCCCGTTCAGTTGTAGTAGTAATAATTATGGATTTCCCATGAAATAAAAAATATTTTGGAATAAAGCAAAACAGATTAGAAATAATAGTCTTACTAGGCGCAATATTTAGCTTTTAATGGGACTTTTCAGACAGACCACATTGTCTGAATAGTATAATTCTCATCTTCAGTCTAATGTAAGTAAACAGTGAAATAATTAATTGGCCCTTCTCTTTTATTATGGTCTGTAATGTAGTGTAACTGAATAAATGACCTCATATGTAAACTCATAATCCTTAACCGAATTATAACCTGAGGATTTGTTGTTAGTTAAATACATGATTTCATTCTCATAAAGTATGTCATAGATTTGGCTAAAGATATTCACAGATTCTTACTTCCCGGATTAAAACCAAGGCCACGAGCCTCCGTCACATTTTCATCCAAAGGTCAGTATTCTATATATTATTCTAGCGATTAATTGAACAAAAAATATTGCTTGCTCTCACCAACCCCAAGAGGCACAATCTCAGACTGTCAGTCTTTGTCGAACTTCTTATTCGTCCCAAATTTGAGAAGATTTGGGAAGATTAGGTTTTCTACCTCACACGAAGTGTGTCTTCAAGTTACTCAAGTTATTCCAGGAATCATCTATAATAAAATGTTATCTGTTCTCTCAATATGTTTCCTCATTCAAACAGACATGTAACTGGATTTATCACATTATAAATAAAATATAAAAATATCACGTTCCACATTATAACCTGATCATTATTTTTTTCTTCCTTTTTTAGTCTTTTCTGGCATGACAGCGGTGCGTTTCTGTACTCTGAGCAGGAATAGGAGCCAAATGGCATGAAAAGGACTCAACATAAAAACAATGCCGATGAATTTAAATGTTTAGGCGGCAATCTGGATCCTTATCTTATATTCAATAATCACTTTAATCACATCAAGACGTTGTTCAGTATGCTGAAACTTAACGTCTGACATATGAGTAACTCATTAACAGTTCAAGCCTCGCGGATGTTCCTGATTACAACTTCTTTCCAATATTCCCTACAGTAGATCATGTTGGTCTCAAGCAAATTAATCTTTCTTTAAACCCGGTATGTCTCTTCATAGACAAACCCAGAAAGTTCTGGACAGGAAAATCATGCGAGTTTCATCATGATATAAACGTTGAAAACTCTTATTATCTGGTATGATCTTTTCTCTTTGCTGAGACTATGGGATGTATTTGGAGTGTTGTCCCCGAGATAAATAAACTAAAATTGCCTCAATTCAAGTGTACCTAAAAATGTAAAACCTTTCAGAGCCCGACACGGCGGAGTTGGGAAATTTTACCGAATTCCAACTTGCTGTTCTGAGAAGATATTGACATTTTCATCCTAATGGAAAGGGTAGCCCTAGATGTTTCCTTCGACGGAGGCATGAAAAGGCTCCATCCCTGCCTTCCCCACAGCGAAACAGTACAGAGGTAAAAATAACATTCAATGGAGGACGAAACCTGACGATTCTTTGCACAGGACCACCTCAGCACCATCACTATAAGGAGAGACGGAGGCAGGAAGTGAAAGTGTAGGCAGAGACGGAAGCAAACAGCCAGACAGGGGTGTTCCATCAAGTCAGGTTTTTTGAAAATTGATTCAGCAGCTCCTGGAAAGATTTATTTTTGGCCGGATGGAACATCCCTGAGACAGCAGTTATCACAGCGGGACACTGGCAGAAGCTGAAATCGATACGAAAACACCTTTTAATGTTTCTGTCGTCATTAAGAGGCTTTCCATTTTCATTTAAGAAAATGAGAAAATATCAAATTTTCTTGAATGAGATATTAAAGAAAATGCCTGCGTTGGCCTTTATTATCTGAATGTTCTTTTGTTTTTATGCTTCCTCCAGTACAGACTGCCCGACTGTATTAACTGAAGACCGTAGAGGCTCTTTGACAGCCTCAGAGTAATGTATCTAGAGACATTGGGGGGAGTGATGGAGAATTGGGGGGGGATGAGCGAACCCTGAAGGCACACTGCCACGTATTTGACTTATTGATTATGTGTGAAATCTCATCCACTCGACATGGCTGCAAGGTGTGTAGTAGCACTGGTTATTTATAGCAGGGCATCCACCCTCACTCCTCCTTTCTGCGGTTGGGAGTATTGATCATTGCTGTATCCACCGGCTCCTCCTGTCAGCGCAGCTCACCTTCAGCCTAGTCTAATACCATATTGAATCGTCTTAAGAGAGGGGGAATGCAGGAAGATTGGTTATTACGCATTTATAGTGAAAACCCCGAATCAAATCTATTTATTGCCTTAAATGTTCAGGTCAACGAGCATGGAGGAGAATCTCCAGGCAGTTAACGGGCCGAGACACACACTGTGTGCTCAAAATGTCACAGGTCTGAATCCAGCTTGTGACCTTTTTTTGAATGTCATATCCTCGGTGCATTCAATCTTGTGCTGCGATTGGGCTCTTCAATTAGGCACAAATGCCAAATCAAAAATAGATTGTTTTGATGGGAAATTAGATCCTAAAGTGGAGACTTAACGGTGGCTAGGCGGTTGAGTGATGCAATGAACGCTTGTGTTTGAGCTTCATAGGAAAAATGTCCTATTTCGCAGTTGTTTGCAATAATGACATTACACAAGAACAGCTTACACAGCTCGAAGTAGCAGATATTAATGCTTTTTTACACATTCAACACAAAATGCCAAGACTGCAGTTCCAACATTGTTCATGCACAGAAAGCGGCTGTCACAACGTGGGAGCACGTCCCACCAGGATTTTTCACCAGGAGTTAATAGAGCCATGTTGGAAAATTTTTAAAAATGCGATATTTCAAAACTAAATTTGTACTGTTATGATAATAAACTCAACATATCATGAGGAAAAAGTCATAATATTAATATTTAGAGAAAAAAAAATCAGATTATGACAATAAAGTCGTAATAAAGTCGTGAAATATGGGTCAAGGATATTATTTAATATTACTAAGATTAAGTTGAAATATGACAATAAAGTTTCCCTGAGATGAGTAGTGAAAGTAGTATTTTGAGTTATATTTAGGACACTTTCATAGGACACTTGTATTTTCCATTTTTAGAAAAAAGGGTGATTCTGGATTAAATGAAGTTAAAAGAATTAAGATCACAATTTTGTTCATGACTGGGTTTTTTTTAGCCTTCAGTGTTTTTGCACTTATATATATATATATATGATTACGACAGGGTATTACGACCAAATAGAAGAGTAAAAAATCCAAAATCTCAAGAATATAGTTGTAATATTATGAGAATAAATATGTTGACTCCTGCTTCACAAAACAAAAGGAATATCCTAAAAGTCTGTCTGACTCTATCTTGAGAACGGACATATTTCTTGTCATAGTCCCCAGACCTAATATGAGGTGATATTTATTTTACTTATATATAGATAGATATAATTCATCTACACCAAGGGAAATTCAAGTGTGCAGTAGCAACGATACAGATTTATGAAATCTAAGAGCATTCATGATCAGTTATGGTACAAAGTCGCAGCGATTTGCAGATTTAGTTGTTCAGTCCGTACAAGTTTATCAGGTGCAGAGAAGTTGAGGTAGTGGTTGTGCAGAGGGCTAATGTAACCTGTAGGTGGCGTTTCCCAAACAAGTGCAATGATCTAGGAGCAGAGTTCCTAGATTGTCTCTTCTGGAGCTCTGTGAGGAATAAAACAGATAAAGAAAAACGTCCTCTCTTTGTCTGTGGAGCAGAACAGACACATCAGTCTGGCACTGAAGGTGTCCCTCTGCTCCATGAAGGTGCTGTGCAGGGGGTGATGATTATTGTCCATGATTGATAACAGGTTGCTGAAGGTCCTTCTGTCTGGTACTGACATAGGGGAGTCCAGATCTCCTCACCAGCTTGTCCAGCCGTGAGGCGTCCCTCTTCTTGATGCTGCCTCATCCACGCACCACAGGAGTAGAAGAGGAAGTAGGCCAGGACTGACTTGTAGAACATCAGTAGCAGTTTGCTGCAGATGTTGAAGGATCCCAGGCTTCTCAAGAGGAGAGTAGAGGAAGCTCTTCCCCATCCTGATAGTGCTAGATGGTTATAAAAGCGCTCCATAAATCAAAGAACATGATCCTCAGAGCAGCGCTTTCCTCGTCCAGGTGAGAGTGGGCTCTGTGCAGAGTAGGGTACAGCGTGACCGTTCCTCATTATGATGCTGCTGACACTCGTCTTATATTCCCCTTTTAATGAATAATCCGGAATTCTGGATTTATTCTCTTTTTAATATTATTACTTTATTGTCTCAGTCTCATGATGTTTAAATTTTTTATTTTTTTTTTATCAACGTGGCCTTAATACTTCCTAAACAAATCTACGGTGGTGCAAAACACATCAAATAATATCGAAGTGCCACGGATCCAGCTCCTCAACCGTCATTATGTGTTCAATAAATGCATTTCCTTGTTTTGCTGTGGTTGACATAAATGCATAATAACTACGTCTCTGCTCTGTTTTTCAGAAGAGAGGAGATCTATGAGAGAACAAAAGACTAAAACTCAGCCCAGATGTTGTTATTGTGTGGGTATGCCGATAAGACCAAACATGGAAATGCTGTAATTGAGCACAGATAGGTTAAGCTACTCTTAGCTAAAGAATATTTTCTCTTCAAAATACAATTCATGTACTTAGAAAAATGTTTGTGCCTGCACAGAAAGCCCAGTTGCCTGCTCAGGAATGGGGCCAAAAAAATATACAGCGATAGTGGTGACATTTAAGGTGACTGTCATCATGACCTGCCCATCACTTACAACTCCTTAAGATGAATGTTTTTCCTTCTGGCCTCTTCCTTCTGTCAGTGCCTGGTTGTGTGTTGGTGTTTTGGGGGGTGGGCCATGGTTCCGTGCCAAACTTTGGAATAGGAACCTTTTTTCGGTAGAAGCTCAGTGTATTTGGTTGGATTCATCAAAATTCATTTCTCACCTGCATCAGCGAGGTTTTCTTCTGGATTAATTTATTCTCGTTTGTTTCTCAGGTAGTTTTATCCCACGATGGCAGACGGCCCTTTCACCTCGCAAATGTGCCGACTCTCAATGTTACTTTCAGTTTGTGCTGCTCTACCACATGACTCTCAGTGGTTGAGGGAGGAAGCGACAGCTCCTTATCTTGGTGTGGCTGATGTGTCTTTTTTAAATTCCTGCAGAACCGTCGTACTTCAGAATTTGGATTACAATAATTGAGAGTGCAATTCTATTACGATTAATTCCCTAGCCCTACTTCCGTAAATCAGATAAAAAAAACTGTCTGGTGGGTTTGAAGTAGGGGGTTGCAGCATGCAAACCTTGGAATATTACAGAACTGGAAGATTTTCTTGCATGAGAAATGGGCACAGATTCCTCGGAAACCGGAACCACTACCAGAACCTGCACTCCTTATATACAGTGGGCTATTTTATCAATACACTTAAAATACAAGGGTGTTGAGTTTCCCTGCTTCCAACTTTATGACAATACATACAATATATTGAATAATAACATCAGTTTCCTGACTGCAAGCATACATCTACAGTTTTCAGTAACTGAGACTGTTTGGCTTCTTGCTAATAAGTTTCCCAACTCTAACAGGTTCAACAAAAACGAAAAGGAAAGTCCGATAGTCATATAATCAACCACAGTTTGCAGATGTGTGTTTCAAAAAGCGAAACGAAAGCCTGTAGTGTTCTTAAAATGAACTGGGGGGGTAAAAATGCTGCGGGATAAGAAGGGATAGAAACAAAAATGGTAGCCAAATATCCTGCACATAGTTTTAGGACAGTTTGAACTCATAGGCAGTCCGGTGATGGAAGCACCTGTGAGTAAACCACCTCATCAGAAAATGGTCTGATGCAGCCCCTCCCATGTTGGATCAGATTTTCTTTCCTTGTTTTTGCACAGTGGAGGGGTTTCATGTCACCGGCACAGCCCGTCAAAACTGAATGGGAATTGGGGAATGTGTCATGATGTCATGGTTGAAGGTAAAAAGAACTAAACTTGAAGGAGAAAATAGGACCTTAAAATGACCAGTTACCACAATTTGCTAAATCATAATTATCTTACTTTCATTTCCTCTTTTCTTTCTTCAATTTAAACCTACAAGGAAATTAGTGAATGTAATTACTTCATAACTTTTTATTCCTTACCTATTTTCTCCTCCGTAACAATTATTATTATTTTTTTTAAATTAAGGACTAAACCAGAAGTCTATTATTTAACCAAGTGAGGATAATTTTCCAGCAATGTGGTTAAAATTAAAAGCTACTGCAACAACTTAAACAGAGGAAAAAAAATAAAAACCCTATTCTAACAGCGTTTGGAACACCATTCAACATAATTAGATGGTTCCGTACCCGACTGGACCGTTGTTTCAGACATAAAGGTATGAATCCACCGATGATGTTAATTACCAGATGGTATGAAAAGGTCTCTGTACAGGAATCCAATAAAGTCTGACAGCTTTAAACCTTTCCCCGTGATAATGTCACGCATTATTGAGGCGCTGATTATGACAATATCAACGTAAAATGTGAGCACATCACCCTGGGTAACGGGTCTAATGGAAACATCCCACCCACTAGGCAGACAGCTGGATGTGGTTTGACAGGTTCTTCTTATAATGTCTGAGGTTGATTATGTCGTAAGGTTAGAGAGGGTCTTACCCAGGCCCAGGAGGTCCACAGCAGGCTCCGCGCATTCCTTGGAACTGGCTCTACAGTCGGACTGCTGGAAAAGACGAAACAGAAGAAAAGACAGCGTTTTAGTTGAAGGTTCAGTTTGTCTCATGCTCTTCTTTGACATTTTTTAGTTGATCGTATACCTGGATGTGACAAGTCAGTTTTATTTTCCTCAGAGAAAATCAATACTGGCCTTCATTTGATAGCAATATTTTTCTTTTCTTATAGGATTAGTATTATTAGTATACACCGAAGAGCCATAACATTACAGCCGCTGTCAGGGGAGGTCAGTAAATATTTAATCCTGTAAATGCAATAGTGATGCTTAGATCTGCAGCCACACAACGGCCGGATTTCAAAACCTCAACCGGCACCTTTTAGCTGAGTCTGGACTCCTGTTTTCACCCACATTACACAGTCACTTAAATGAAGACACATAATTCTGGATTTCATACAACAGAGACATGGTTTATTTAGCATTTGTGGAATGTACATTATATTTGTAACATGTGCATTTAGCTTACTTTGGCATATTCAAATTATGTTATATTAAGTTTTCAGCTCATGCTGAGTCATCTGGGCAGAAGATCACACCCAGGAAGCAGCCGACTTTTATGCAGGAAGTACCAATCAGGCAGTACCGTCAGGCTCAGACATCGGAGACGGGTTTGATTTCTTTAATTTAGTTATTTTGTTAATTTTTCTGATTGGCTTGCATTTGTCTTTAAAAGGTCACATGAGAAAATGTCACTTGGTCCCCGCCTCGCCTCCCTTCCTGTGCATCGCGTGTGAGGCCCTCAACCACATCTCATCGCCAGTCAGTTACGTGGTAGATTAGTCACCACAGCGCGCTGAGGATTCTACTGGGGTGTAAGCGGATTGCTGCCCCTAAGGTGACCAACAGTGAGCCCTTTGAGTGACATTTAGAGGTTAGGGTGACATTGCGCTTCCCTCCAACAGTGCGGAGTGAATCTTTGTGACACCTAGGAGGGCTCCACGATGGAACGCAGACCCAGCAGCACGTCTTTTTTCCTCCTCAGATGTTCATTGCTGCAAAGCGCTTTGTGTTTGTTGCGGTTTATTAATATAGCTACTTTGAAACACAACTACCACAACCGCACTCACATCCTTTCATCGATGCAGAAAGTTAAAGATTTGTGCAGAATGTTAGTATGCTAGTTTTACCACGAGCAAAATACAACAAACTTCTGTTTCTTATTAATTGTATCTCTTCCATATGGCTGATGTGAGGTTAACATTTAACTTGCATTAACTTAGCACAGCATAGCATATTAGCATCAGCTTTAGCTCAGAATATTAGCATCAGCTTTAGCTCAGAAGATTAGCATCAGCTTTAGCTCAGAATATTAGCATCAGCTCTAGCTCAGCATATTAGCATCAGCTTTAGCTCAGCATATTAGGATAAATTTGAGCTTGGCATAATGGCATTAGCTTATTAGTTCAGCATATTATCTTGTAAGCATAGAATATTAGCAACAATGCTAGCCAACTAGAATTATATGTTTGTATTTCCCCATTAAGTTATTCATATTTCTGGTTATGACCTCGACTCATAACCACTTCTATCACATGATTATCGTTTCATGTGAAGATTAAATGCTCAGATGGGGCAATTGTTGTTGCAGTTTTTATCGTACTTCTTATATGAGTTATGATTTGCTATGCTAACTGTACTTAACCTTTACAATAGTCTAGTTTTGTGTGTTAACTTAAACTGTTTATATTCTATTTTCATTTGGGTGACACAAACTAAATGCAACATCTGTCTGGGAATATATCTGTTTACATACATTTGGATTTGATTTGTATAATCATTATGTTAATTATCAAGCAGACTTTGTAATGTTTATTTGTGTAGTTAATTAGAGGATTTTGGTTTACTCCCACTTGTATTCATTGCAGGTAATGAATGAATTACCATTTTATTCTTCGCAAGGATGAGAAAAATTAGTTTGTAACGAATTTTGTGATGGATTCTAAACATTTGAACTTTTTTATCTAAGTGTTTTGTAAAAGACTTATGGTATGGAGTTGTATTGATTCTCTTAATATATTTTTTTTGACCAAAAAACGTGCTGATGAGGGAGTCAATCAAAAGAAAAATTTTATTGAAAAAAGTTTTACCGCCTATGTTTGAATGCATGTGCAGAATAGGAAATTAAATAACTTAACCTAATGATAACTAGAAAATATATTTCCAACTGAATGTGAGTAAAGTGTGAGCTCCGATATCGCAAATCCTTTTTAGAAATAGGCAAATTGACGAAACCAGTTATGCAATGGGATTCCCAAAGAAGCACGTGTGAGATATCATTGAAACAAAGAGGATGGACGGTTAACCGTTTGTATCTACTGTAAATCTGTACAGAAAGGCAGACAGACGGACAGCTGCAGGGAAATATTACCTTTAGCAAGGGGTTTCAGCAATTCTAGTAATTAACCAAGTAAAGATATCAAATATTATTGAGTATTTTGCCTTCATTGGCAGTTTTGTCTCTGACACGCAATCATTCTAAGTGACTCTTTTCAACTGAAAGCAATTTAGGGAAGTAGAAAGGCCTAAAAAGGGGATTAAAGAGGAGTCACCCAAAAAAAATAAAAAAACAGTGGAAGGGGGAAGAGAGTGAGACAAATTAAAGGGAAAGGAAAATCAGACAGGACAATGAAGAAAGGCAGATGGAGCTGGATGGAGTTAGGGTGAGCCTGGAGAAAAGAGCGCGTCGAAGGAGAGAGAGAGAGAGAGAGAAAATAAAAGGTTAACAGATGGGCTTTGAGAGATCTACAACGCTGGTAACAAACCCAATTTCCCCCCCAACAAAAGATCGATGAACCGCATTAAATTCAATGTCGTTCCAATCTGATGCAATGAAAACAATTACCGCGTCCAAGCCTAATCAAGAATGCATTGGCTTTGAATTGATGTGTGTTGGAGGTGCAGAGACGCTTGAATGGCGGCGGCGTGAATTGCAGCAGGGAGGTAATTTGTGTGAAGCAGCAAAAGGTTAGTTGTGCTGAGGGTTCGTGTTGGTCGACGGTGAAGTGCAATCGTGCAGGAGCCGGAAACAACAGTTGTCATGGTTAACATAAAAAAGTCTCAAAAAGACTCAAAACCAAAGATGACTGCTTGTCCTTTATGAATACTCTTAAAAACGTATCTTTATAAATTGATATTTAATAATGTAATTGCTTCGGGTAAGGTATTTTGATGCACCGTGTTTTTTAAATTCAAATGAAAGCTTAAGTCTCTTTCGTGTCACCACGGTCTCTCTCTTGGCTGCTTTTGCTTTATTTTGCAATGCTCCAGTTAGATAAATCCATTTCCTGTTTTGGAGGCTTTGTTGAGTTCGCTTGACACTTCCTGTGATCATTTTTCTTTTTCGATCTATTAGTTTCTCTCTTTACGTATGGTCCTGTGTTCCTCCTCCCCTTCTATTCTTATCTAATCCCTGTTTCATATTTTTTAATCTCTGTGTCTTTCATGTCTTTCCTATAAATTGCTGTGGTGTGAATGTGCGTCTCATCACTCTGTGTATTCAAGTCTGTGCTTCTGTTCCCTCTGTGACTAGTTTGTGTTATTCCCTGGAGTCCCTCGCTCCGGCCTTCTTCTTCTTATGTTGGGTCTTTTTAAATCCACCTGTTATTTGATGTTGCTTTCGCCTACTGATTTTAAATTTCTTTGCCTTGTTGGACAGCTTTCTTGGATTTGACCCACTGTCTGATGTGCAGAATTCTTCATACTGTATAGTCCCCAATGTTAAAGTATCTTCCTTCGTCAAGTTCCCCCAGACTGGATCAATCAATCCTTCGCCTGAGCTCGCCTCAGAAGACTGACAATAACGAAGAGATCATGCTCAGACAGACATTAAGTAGAAGTAATGGCCGTATAGTAAATCAAGTTAAGAAATGCATGCTATGGGGACCACCCCTATTGAAATCACATCTACAAATGTAAATGTAATGGCTACAGCAAATTCAGAATCAATTAAAGACATTTTATGATCTCAATATTCTTGATTTCATTTCCACATCTTTGACAGACTTCAAAAGGAGCTGTAAAAATCACAGAAACACAGCAACCACACACACGGCATATTAGGCTGTCCATGGCTAAAGAAATGTCAAATTATTTACCGCTACTTTTGAGGCAAGGATTTTTATAAACCTCACATGGTGGATTTCTTGGACTTGTGAGGCTGGGTATTAATATAGCACTGAAACTGAATTCATGACTCGACGTGGATGAACGCATAACTAGCTATATAGAACAGCATAACAGAACAAAACAACATTGAATGAAATATCTTACCAAATAAGAGAGTTATAATAAGAGAGTTAGCACTTAACCCAACATGAAAGTCCGACTGTCAAATTGAGCTCCCAAATTGTTGCATTTGTTTAGTCTGTCTGCCTATTTTAATATCATCTTATAATTATTGTGTGATTTTTTTGTTTTGTTTTGTTTTGTTTTCTTTGTCTAATGTTCAATTAGACATATTCAATAATTCTCTTGGTCAAATTCTAATTTTCCACATTTATATATATCTGCAGCGTTTCATCTATTGTCATTTCAGTTAAAGGGTATTTTCTTATTGAACGTTTGTACGGGACTTTTATGATCAGAACCTCAGGATGAGTAGAGGCACGTCCAAGAGCTTCTAAAATAGGGATATCACAACAGTGGTAGGCTTTCACAATGTCATCTTCGAATCAGACCAATAGCAAATGTGATTAATCAGGTTACTGCAAAAGAGATCAGTTCACCCCTTAGTCATAATCCAATATATTAAGGTAAACAAGATTATTTTAAAGGCGACGGTAGCTCCTGGGTAGAGCATTTATCCCCCAAATCGGTAAAGTCAGAATTATCAGAAAATGTGTTAACCTGAAAAAAAAAATGTAAATATCATCAGCTTTTAATAATATTATACGTTATCAAATGAGTCTGCATTGGAGCAATACAGAACTATGTTCTGTTTTGCCCGTCCTTTTCAGACATTTCAGACCGTTTACGGTAAGGTGGAAAAACGAGATTACACAGCCTTTCAATTCTTATGTCCCACTGCCACTGAGATACAGAGAAATATTACAATCCTAAATGTCACTCCCCATAAAAAGCTTATATTCCCTGCTGTATGTTCGCAATGATTTGTATAGATATGCTGCCAATATTCTCCTCCTAGTGCTGGCACACAAGTTTGGTTTCCAGGGAGTTATCTGGGATGACACCGAATGAGGCAGCTGACAGACGGATAGCGACAGACTGTGATTGGATGTCAGGGTCAGTTGGGTCTGAGGAGGGAGAGAATGTAATTGGAGGAGAGGTCAAGAATCGATATGTGCTTACAAACACCGTCATGACCATCAACACTCAAAGCGACAGGTGAAAAGAGTCATTTTGTGATAAAGGTAATCAGAGTCTGTATAAAGAAAGAGCAAAAAAAAAACACAGTGTCTAACGACTGCGGTCACATCAGAAGGCTGTCACACAGACAGCAGACACATCCATCACTTGACAGCCGTCACACTGAATGTCTGAGTGGGGCGAAGTCTGCATGAAGTTTGTCACGGATGCAATCGATGGCTTCTGCTTGTGCCAAACAGAACGGGTGAACGCGACGTGACTGCACACTTTCTTCTTTCTTTCTTCATCACTCAAGGCGCATAGCAGCTATTCCATTGGTAAAAAAAAATAGGTAAACGTTAATTTAGTCCAGTTAGAACTTTGTTTTGTTCCTTGATAAGTCACTTCCTGGTGATGATTCAGATTAAAAGTGTACCAAAAAGGAATATATTACACCATTGGAGCTGCTGAGGGTTACGGTTATGGAGGGGCAGGATCGTGTTTCAGAGCAAACTAACATTGGATCTCCCCAAGGGTCGGTACTGGCCCCTTCATTTTCATCTTCTACATCACAGATTTCATATGCATCCAAGAAATGTCGTCTCCATAAGCTCTGGGACAAAACTGCAATCGTGGGGTGTATTAATGAGGGGGAGGGGGCAGGAGTAGCATCACAGACAAAGATCGTAACGAGGTCATGCAGGACGGCCGGCTCGGTCCTGTGGTTCAAACTGGATTCTGCGAAGAGGTGGATGCTTGATGAAGCCATCATGAAGGATTTCTCCCACCACAACCACTAACCACTCTATGACACGTCACAGAGACTGAGGAGTACAACGGGGAGGGGGCTGCTTCCGCCCCGCTGCATTAAGGATCAAACCTGTTGGTTTTCTCTCCCTGCCACCGTCAAACTCTACAATTCTGGATAGAAACCCATCTCTACCTGCACTAAATATCACCTTCAATCCACAATGTTAGAATTCACACCCTTATAATTCTGCACTTCATCCTTTGATTCTGTATGGCCCGTGTTGTCCTGCATGACACCGCATGTATTAACATGTAGCATCGGGTTGAACTGAGATACTGCACTTTCCCTTTACTGCTATAGACGGACTTATGTTTACATGCATTCTGGTCATACCACAGTAAATACATCTCATATCTGTACCCGCTTTAAATAACCTAAGTAATTCATTTTCATCTTTAGTATCCAACATTTTACCATGTTTTCTATTCTGTGTATTTTGCTTAATTCCTTAATTCCCTTTGGGGGTTTTTAAAATGTTTTTCTAACTTATCCTATGTGGCCTTAAGGACAATCGATGTGCCATGGGTAGTGTCCGAATGACACAGATGCCATTACCCAAACCAACTGTTCATGGCAGTAGGCCGTCTACCCTGAGTCTTGGATCTGCTCGAGATCCAAGACTCAGGGTGCCTTTTAACTGCCTGTTGAAAGTCATTTTTTTCTCGCCACTGTCGCTAAGTGCTTGCTCACGGAAGAATTTGTTGGGCGCTATATAAATAAAGATCGTTTGGCGCTATATAAATAAAGGTCGATTGTTTGATTGATTGATTTCCACACCTTGCGTCGATGTGGTTTACGTAGCAAATGCATTTGAAAGTCTAAGGGGGTCTTAAAATGAGGTTTGGTCACAGGCTTTCTTATCTTGACTCTTCAATAGAACCAGTTTTCTGTTGATGTAAATATCACTGTGGTTTTCCTGCTATCTAAGGGGAGAATCAGATGCATCTACATGGGCTGGTTCACATCGTTCGCACAATTACCTTCACCTGTTACTCACCGGGATACGTTTTTTATTTCTCAAAATGTAGAGGCTCAGATTTAATTGGACATGTCACTGCACCAATAGCAATGCTTCGGGATGATGGGCGGAGGACGCTGACTTTATCCTACAGTCACATTGAACACAACTCTTATTTTTTTCGTGCAGCACACACAAAGTCAATGCAAAGCCACAAAAACGCTCTAGTTGTCTGAAACACTCATGTGACACTTTGACACTAAAGGCAATCAGTGTTCTCAAAAAGAGATTACACAATAAAAAACGGATTGTTGAAAACTAAAAGAACAGGATACAACCTCTTTCACCCACATCAAATTAAACTTAAGACTGTGCTTTTATATCATTTAAATGGGGCACTTAATGTTCAATTTTTAAAAATTCATTATCTTTTTATGAAAGCTAACTGGGAGCAGCGTCGACTTTTCCAGCTTACCTATTATAAACTTTGATTTGCTGATGAAGAACAGAGATGTGATTGAAATTAAATTTTTAGCCGACCTCTCTGATCATTTCTAATCACTTCTAATTTGCTGCTTCTACATTCCGTCTTAAAGATATTGAATGTTTTCTTTCCGTTTGAACATTTTATGAAAGCAACCAGAACTTCATCCCTTTAATAATTTTGTTGAGTTGTCTAGTGGTATTATCCAAAATGCTTTTCAACAATATCCAAAACAAGCAAGGAGTGCATTTTACACGGTAACCTTTTCGCTAAAACTTCCTAGAGATAAAACTTCTGAGAGTGAGGAAGGAAACAATCCTTACTAAAAATGTAAGGTGATTAAAACATCAACTTTTACCTTTATGATGGATTATTTCAAACATGAGCTGTTTACTGTTGAGCCAAAAAAGCCCCGCCTTTCCTGTACCTATTGTTTCGGTTTGATTGACAGACACCTAATGGCAGAGATTACTCTCTCAGCAATTAAGCTACTGTCATAGCCATGGACACTTATTCTGCTGAGGCAGCTGAGGCTCAGGAGTTCGAGTGGGTGCCATTTTCTTTTAATTTATGTCACAACCAGAAGGGAAACAAATGCCAGGGGAATTTTGAAGCAAGGAATTATTCAAGATAGGGAAGCTAGCTGCCAGAAATGGTAATAGTGTATATACATATTCATTAGATACAAGAAGCTGGACCTAAGATCCCGCGGGTACCTGTGGCATAATAATTACATCAAAGCAAGTGATATTGCTATTATAAAACGTGCTTGATGAGACTATGAGCAGCAGTTTGAGAGTAGACAGGAGCTCGTGTTTCTGACATTTATGCATCTGCATGCAGCTTATACTAAGTGGACATTTGGGACAGATTTCAGAAAAGGAAATCGGCACACAGAAGATGACATTTAGTTTTTGTAGATTTCTCCCAGCTTCAGTCCCACCACAACATCAAATACTATGGAAAGGAGAAGGGAGGTGAATGAGAATAATGACCAAATGGTATGGTTGTTAAAATTTAAAGGGCAATTTCCTCAGGGATGAATTACCCGAACCTCAGTCAGTAACGGCTCATGTTCTTCATGAATTTGGCATTAAAGGAGACTTAGAAAATATCATAATCATATTATCAGTCAAATTCATACATGTACAGTCCCATCAACTTATGCATCACTTTGACAAAGGCAACAAAGTAACTTAACATTAAAATGCATTTTGTTTGAGTTGAGGCTTTGATACTCGTGCTCATTTCTATATTTGTTAGCTGAATTAAGGTAATACCACTGGGAGGAGGGACAATATGATCCTGATGAGAGTTCGTAAACATGAACACATTACCCCCGTTCTTCATTCCCTTCATTGGCTTCCCATCTCCACCAGGATTGATTATAAGATCTCTCTCCTCACTCACCAGTGTATCCATGGTAACGCACCCTCCTACCTAAAAGAACTACTCACCCCACTGACCTCAACACGATCCCTCCGTTCTACCCACTCATACCGCCTCCTCCTTCCCCGGACTAAGCTCAGCACCATGGG